>JAKGSA010000863.1:117854-132235 GCA_033558755.1 Philaethria dido | reverse complement strand
TAGGCTATAGAATGTCGATAGGTCATAGACTGTCAACGTAATATAGGGTATCCCAAAATTAACGCAAGATTTGACTTTGCCGCCATTTGTGCAGTGAAGTGTTGGCAACCCTGAAAAAAAAGCAATTTGACAGCTAACAGTATAGGGTTATTAAAAATGGAGCGTTACACGATAGAACAACGTGTCTTCATTATTAAAGAATATTTCAAATATAGTGAAAGCTTAGCGGCTGCAGTTCGAATTCAAATCTTGCGTTAATTTTGGGACACCCGTTATTTTAAATAATCTTAAAACAACGCCTGTCGTAGCGCAGAGACACAAGCGTGCCACAATAACCGCGGCAGGTTGTGGGTTTGATTCCCACTCCAGGAAATGCATTTTTTTTTATTTCCTGGGTTTGGTAACAATGAAACGCGCGGCGTTAGGTTCCGACACTCAGCACGTAATGCCTCAATTCGGCGGAAAGTGAGGAATGGAGTGTCTTAACACTAGGTTCCCTCTGCCTACCCTGCTATATGCGGGACACAGCGTGAAGCTATGTATGTATTATATGTATCTTAAAACAAAATCCGACGTTTCAAATGTTTTAAACATGTCCGTAGTCACTGGAGTTAGTCTGAGTTTCCTCATCTTCTAAACTGTACCATGATTAATTTGTTTCTGATACATATGAAAATTACAAAATAAATTTTAAAGGGTAAAATCGGGTAATTAAAAAAAATAATAATTTTATATGTTTTTTTTTATTGTTTTTTTATGTATTTCAATGGCGCAAGTGGCACAGTGTCTGTAGATGAGATTGGATTTGAGTTCAAACCCCAATCGGGGAATGACCATGAATGTTTTAAATATACGTTTGTTCCCGTTGACGCGTTAACAACGCGTTGACTTTAACAATGTATATGTCACTTTATATAAACATGGATGTCAAACCTTGTTAATGTGTGTAACATTTATTTTGTTAATTTAATATACTTTTTAGGCATCACTTTAAAAGAAATGTTAGCATTCTACATTCCTTCTCTATAAAAACTATAAGTGTGCCAAGTTTCATGCTCCTCCGTCCGCGTAATTTTCGTAAAAAGGGATCCAAAGTTTTTGCTTCACGCATTTATATATAGATATATTTTTATTTGTCCGCTCTAATAACATAACAGGGTAACATAAAACGCGGCGTTGAGTTGCGCTACTCATGCAATTTTGATTTCGGACAGACACTCTCTTGACACTAGTGGCCTCGTATCGTGTACCTTCTCTCCTGCTTATGCGAGAAAAAGCGTAAAACCTAAAAAAATATAAAAAAAAATCCTTTAACCAAATCTCTATGCAGTTAGACATTTTACAACTGTACTTCAAAGTACATAAAGTTCAAAGTTTTATTAGAAAACTTGAACGTATGATGCAAGTAGACGTGTGACACTGTTCTGTTACTAACTTTATTAACTTGGGAATTAAACTATGTCAGTGTATATCGCATTTTAATTCCTGCTAGAAGGAAATCAAGTGTCGAGACACTCCGTTTGCCTCTTTCCGCTCGAATTTGATATATGATATTTATTTACGGCTGTAAACGCGACAGGTTGTGGGTTCGATTCCCACTCCAGGAAATGAAATTTTTCATTTTCCTGGGTTAGTTAGCAAGGCAAAGCGCGGCGTTGAGTTCCGCCACTAAGCATGCAATGCCTCAATTCGACGGAGAGTGAGGAACGGAGTGTCTTAACACTAGGTTCACTCTGTCTACTCTGCTATGCGGGAGAAAGCGTGATGCTGTTTTTGTATGATACTAGTCAAGTGACCAGTGGCGAGGCGTTTCCACCGGCTTCCCTAACTTTTCAAAGTACATATCCAGTGAAATATTGGGCATAAAAGTGCATAAAAATATCTTTTAGAAAAATGGTCATCGTTAAAATTCCATAGTGAAATGATTAAATACCTTGACATCCCATACCACTTTCACTAAAAATTACCGGCTTCCCTAAATATACATCGGCTTCCCTAATTAGGTATACCGGCTTCCCTGAATATACATCGGCTTCCCTTAATTTACCGGCTTGCCTAACTAAAATTTTCACCCCTCGCCACTGTAAGCCATGTAATTTGGATACCTACTAACCACAACGAACACTATGATATCCATATTTTAAAATTATATGTTGTCGGCCATTTTGTGACGGCGGCCATCTTGTTTATAATTTACAATAGTTCTAAGTATATACACTGGTAATTCGATTATTATTAGAATTAAAGGTGCCTACGAAACTATAGGTCAATCGGTTAACAGGAAGAGGGTAAAATATCAATTACCAGATATGAATGATGACGAAGTCAAATTAACTGGAACCATTAATATATAACAAAGTAATTACTAGTAATAGATGCCATCATGGCGCAGTGGGATAATGTCTCACTGTGAAGGTTGTAGGTTCGATTTCCTTTCGAGTTTCGAGAAACATTACAAGTTAAGTGGCAAAATTGAACGCATTTAATCTTACTTATTTCTGAAAAAAAACTTTTTAACTTCACGCTGTATCCCACATATAGCAGGGTAGGCAGAGGGAACCAGAGAACCTAGTGTTGAGACACTCCGGTCTCTGACAACAATTCCGTTCCCCACTTTCCGCCAAATTGAGGCATTGCGTGTTGAGTGGCGGAACCTAACGCCGCTATTTGCCTTATTACCAAACCCAGGAAATGAAAATACTAACATTTCCTAGAGTGGGAATCGAACCCACAACCTGTTGCGTTTACAGTCGCACGCTTGTGCCTCTGCGCCACGACAGGCGTCTTGTATCTTACTTATTACTTACTTATACATAGCTTCATTCTGTATCTCGCATATAGCAGGGTAGGCAGAGAAAACCGAAGAACCTAGTTTTAAAACACTCCGTTCTCTTTTAACATTTTTGTTCCCCACTTTATTTTACTAAAGCTGAGAAATTAAAATAATTTAAATATAATCATTTCCCGACTGGTAATCGAACCCACTGCCTAACGTTCATTTTATGGCATGCAGTAAAGAAAAAAAAATATAATATCTATTACATTTATGACGCGTTTCTAACAAAGGAGACCTTTGGACTGAACACGTGAACATGATAAATTGTTAACATACACTCAGTACTTATACGGGTATGGTCTTTATGTTTCAAATATTCCGCTAAATGTCATATATTTATGTGTATTTTGTTTAGCATTGTTCTCTGTGTCAAAGGTCGTAGGTTCGATTATATAATATGAGTATTTGGGATTTTTTTATGCAAATATTTAATTATTTAGATTTTACCACAAAAAGAAAACTTTAAATGAAATGCACTAAAAAGAAAAAAAATATTACGAATAACTCAAAAACTACTTGCCAAATGTAAACTAAATTTAAATGAGCCCATGTCAGAAGTACTAGCTATCATATAAATAAAGAATCATCACAATTGGTTTACCCAGCGAAAAATTTTACGTACTTTTTTTTATGGATAACGGATGGCAAACGAGTAGAAGGACCACCTGATGGTAAATGGTTACCTTCGCCCATGGATACAGATGGAACGGGAGGACAATTTAGTAGTCCGCTATCGGAACCACCACATTCTGGGGAAAGGGTGGTTGGTCAAGGGAAAAACCTGGCTTACATGCCATCGAACCGAAATACATCATTAGATATTTTGCGGTTCGTCTTTGACATGATAGTGGTCGCGAGCCAATCGGAGGACGAACCTCCATACTTACCACCAAACTACTAATACCCGCCTCTTACGGGACGCTACCGAGCGGCGTAGGGGAATTGCATTCTAACCCCATTCCCTCACAGGGAAAAATACATACACATAATAAAAGATACAGTGGAAATGAACACCTCCATTTTTAGAAATCGGTTAAAAATACTTAATATCATGTCTTTATATCCTGTCATTCCTAAACATCAACTTTTCTTTATATACAAAGGTTCCTTTCAAGTTAACGTTCTTATAATCTTAATTGCTCTCGCAAAATTCATTTCCTTTAATGAAAATTTCAACGCCCAAAGCGAAGGGACATTGAACCCTCTAAATTATATTGTACTGAGTATAAAATATATTGACCTCACTTTAATAGATAGATTCAGATGGAAAACAATATCTTATGATGAGTTCCGGTTCGATGGCATGTAAACCAGGTTTTCCCCTTTCCCACCCATCCTTTCCCCAGAATGTGGTGGTTCCGATAATGGACTACTACATTGTCCTCCCCTTCCATCTGTATTCTGTAGGTTGGCAACGCATCCACAACATCTCTGGTGTTGTAAATGTTCATGGGCGGAGGTAACTTACCATCAGGTGGTCCTACTGCTCGTTTGCAATCCGTTATCCATTAAAAAAAAACCTTGACACTAGGCTCACTCTGTTTACACTGCTATATGGGATACAGCGTGAAGCTGCCTTTTGAAGTGACAGTCGCAGAGGCACAAGCGTGCGACTGTAAACGCGACAGGTTGTGGGTTCGATTTCGACTCTAGGAAGTCAAAAATTTTAAATAATATTTAGTATTTTCATTTCCTGGGTTTGGTAGCAAGGTAAAGCGCGGCGTTGAGTTTCGCCACTCAGCACGCAATGCCTAAATCCGGCGAAATGTTGAAAGAAAACGGAGTATCTCAACACTAGGGTCTCAGGTTCCCTCAGCCTATCGTGCTATGTGCGGGATACAGCGTGAAACTAAAAAAAAACATCTTTAGCGGCGTTGCTACTCGCGTCGGGTCACGTGACCCAATCGAAAATTCGTAAGACGAAATTATCACGTTTGTGTACGATAGGCAATAGATGAATATTGTATTTTACTCCATAATTGATAATATTTTTTCTTTTTTTTTATAGGTAGGGTAGGGTAGGCAGAGGATTTTTACTAAAAAAAATTAAATTTCTAGCTTCAGATCAAATATATAAAAAATAATAATAAAAATAGGGTAGATAGGTAGGGAGGGTAATGTATTACATTCTACTAGTGTCCCCGTTGATGCGTTAATAACGCGTTGTCCTTAGCAATGTATGTATATCATTTTATATAGACATGGATGATAAGCCATGGTAACATTTATTTTATTAATTGAATATACTTTTTAAGCATTTTTTAAAAAATATATTATCTTTCTGCACTCCTTCTCTATATAAACTATAAATGTGCCAAGTTTCATGCTCCTCCGTCCACGTAATTTTCGTAAAAAGGGGTACAAAGTTTTTGTTTCACGTATTTATATATAGATATGTCAAATACGTATTTTTTTTTTACTTCACGCTGTAACCCGCATATTGCAGGATAGGCAGAGGGAACCAGAGAACCTAGTGTTAAGACACTCCATTCTCTTTCAATAATTCCGTTCCCCACTTTCCGCCAAATTGAGGCATTGCGTGTGGAGTGGCGGAACTCAACGCCGCGCTTTGCCTTGTTGCCAAACCCAATAAATGAAAATACTAAATTTTACATTTGCTGGAGTGGGAATCGAACCCACAACCTGTCGCGTTTACAGTCGCACGCTTGTGCGTCTGCGCCACGACAGGCGTAATATTTTATATTAAAATATATAATAATTTTAAAATGGGAAACGAAATTTTAATGGAACGGAGTGTATTTTAATACTGTTCATACTCTATATTTATCTCATTCACTCGTAGGCTATGTTTCCATAGTTTCACTTTTGACGGTTTTGGATAAAATCAATTTCGATAAACTTTCCTTTACGCTTTTCTTGTAAGAACGTAAGATTAACTCCGTTCTTTATTAACGATTTCTTTCCGATCGACCGACTTTGAGGAAAGGTTGGGTGGGAAAGGGGAAAACCTAGCTTACATGCCACCGAACCGGAACACATCATAAGATATTTTGCGGTTTGTTTTTGACATGATATAACAGGTTCTCAGGTTCCCTTTGCCTACCCTGCTATATGCGGGATACCGCGTAAAGCTAAAAATTAAAAAAAAATAATAATATTATTATTCTTTGTTTGTTTTACTATATTTCGGTACAATTACGCACTTTCAAAAAGGCAGACCCCTTTAAACGCAAGTGCTTGAAGCGACGTATCGTCTGAGAGCAGGCATAATGGTACCGACGCACTTTCCATTTTTATGTCTTACTTTAAATTTTACTACTTCTTTGTTTTAGATAGGTAGTGGCTTCAAATACTGCATTTGTTGAAATATTATTTAAATATTTTTGAAGTTTTAAAAAACAAAAATAAGTTGTAACAAGCGTATAAGAATTTTGACACAGCCGGATATACAACGCATGGCTTAGCGGTTAGTGCGCTTGGACGGTTTCCAAGAGACGCGGGTTCGAGTCCCGCTGCGTTCAAATTTTTATATAATACGTTTCTGCACGTTTTAGTGTAGTCTCGACACTAACGTTGAAACTGCTTTACAAATATTTTCATTTCTCAGGAATTTCAAAAACTAATGCAATGTTATTCAAATAGGCACACAATAATAAAGATTTTGATAAAAACCGATTCGAAATAAAATATACTAAAAAGTATCATTACGAATAACTCAAAAACTCGTCAGATCTTAACTAAATACAAATAAAATCACACCAGAAGAACTAGCTATCATATAAATGTATCATCCAGTAAAAAGTTATGCGGTATAGTATAAAAAATACAATAGAAATGAGAACCCTCATCCTTTTTAAGTTAGTTAATAAAGCAGTAACTCGCTTATAACATAAGATAGCGTAAACAAATACAAGATATGAATAACAAATAAAGATAAGTTCATTATTATAATTAAAAGATATGCGATATGCGCGGCGTTGAGTTCCACTCAGCACGAACTGCCTCAATTCGGCTAAAAGTGGGGAACTGAAATGTTAAAAAAGAACGGAGTGTCTTAACACTAGGTTCTCTGATTCCCTCTGCTTACCTTGCTATATGCACAGCGTCAAGCTGAAAAAAAAAGAAAAAAAAAAGATAATTTGTATGAATTATTACAAATAATGTCCTATGCAATATATTTTAAAGTGGGGAACGGAAATGTTGAAAGAGAATGGAGTGTCTTAACACTGGATCCTCTGGTTCCCTCTGCCTACCCCGCTATATGCGGGATCCAGCGTGAAGTTATAAAAAAAAAAAAGAAAATAACAATATTTGAACCGGTTGCCTCTTGTGAACCATCCAAGCGCTCTAGTTTGTCAAGCTTTATGTTCTTTTCTAGTTGCGTCGAAATTTTCATACGCTTGTTACAACTTATTTTTGTTGTTAGCGTTTGTATAGTGTGATTTTTATTAATTATTGCTGCCTTATCAATTATTTATATGATAAATTATTTGGCAAGAGAGATTGTCATTAAGTTTATGGATAACGGATGGCAAACGAGCAGAAGGCGGACTACCTTGATGCAGGGCAAGCGGTTGTCTTTCGTTTCCATGGAACATCCCACATAACACCAGAGATGTTGTAGATGTGTTGCCAACCTAGAGGATACAGATGGAAGAGGAGGACATCGTAGTATTCTGCCTCTCGGAACCACCGCATTTTGGGGAAAGGATGGGTGGAATGGTGTACCTGGCTTACATGCCATCGAACCGTGAACACATCGCGTGAGATAGCCTGGTGGTCTTTTGCCCTTGATATGATAGTGGTCGTGAGCCGTGATTTTGAGACGAACTCTCCTGATGCCACCAAATGCAAATAAATATTTTATTTGCATTTTATTTAGAGAGTTATTTACGCATTTCTAGAACAAGAAAAACATTTCTCTTTTAAAAACTTTATAAACTTTGAAACATAAAGTACTTCTAGAAATCAGCGCTTCTTTGAACTCTCACTGCAAACACCGATATTATAAATCATACTTTCAGCGGAGCGGCTATTAGTTTTTATGCAACTACATCCAAATTATTATACACTTGTTACAACCTAAAAATATACATAAGCCATTTAAAAAAAAAGATACCAAAATTAAAACCAAGATTCATGATTATTTTATCGTTAACCCGATACCATAGTTCTCCAAGGTTTGATTACATAGTTATGTCCACAAGGTCATGTTTAATAACTTATTATATCTACATACATATGTGTGTATGGAAAAGGTCAATAATGTATATCTCAAACAGTGAAATAATTTGTTGTTGACATTATTTTTTTTTAATTTTCTGTATTTTCCTTATCAATGAAGTAACCAAGAAGAGTCTACTTTAAGATTAATCATATTTTACTATCTGTATAAAGCATTGAATACTCGCGTAATTCAGGATTCGGATATGTTATGTGTGATACCGGATTGGCCGAATGCATACGGCCCGTATACCTATTAAAACTTCACAGTGCTTCCACCACCGCCTCTCACAAAGGCCACGAGAATACCCACTCTTCCATCAATCTTGGCACCAGGGGCCTGCGAAATACATACAAAAAAGAGTGGTCACTCTCGACGGCGCGATTATGGCGCAAGAACCTCCTGTCCTAACCACCGGGTTAGCGAATTTGGAAGCGGTCATGCAGTGTGTGCTAGGCCGTCTCCTCGAGGCAGGCGTCGCAGTACTGTCAGCGAGTGTCGGAGTCACTTCCACCACCTACATCCACCCTACACAAAAATTTTAATAATAAATAAAAAAGTCTTTATTATTTCTTGCTTACACTACAAAATATAATCTTATATCTACTTAAAAAATACTATTAAACAAAATACATTATATATATTTACCTTACTCTATAATAAAGACAATAATAGTGCTTAATACCTAGTATTAATAATGTATACATATCCTTTTTTTTTGCCACATTAAAACTTTACTGTACTGGAATTATTACTTATCACGTCTCTTTAGAAATTAAATTCCACGTACCAGCACTATTTAAAAAAAATCATACTAAAATGGACCCTATACTTTTATATGTATTTACCGTGACGCATTTTCGTTACATCGAGTTTCAATTTACAACTATTCTCAAGAAGTTTCACTTCAAGATCCATAAAAATTACCTATAATTTCATTATGAACAAAGTATATATTATGTATAATCAGAAATTATGATTGATATAATTAAAGCACCATAGTTTCATGGTCCAAGGGTTGAAATACAAGGTCAAGAACAAAACAAGCTATTACTCAACGTATAATATAAGAAATAACAATAGAATTACATTGATAATTATCTAAATGTATTACTTTATACCATTAAGATTACTTTATATTGACACGCGATGGTGGTTACCTGTAAGATCAAATCTGCGGAGCAGGTTAGACAGAGAGAACCTGAGAACCTAGTGTTAAGACACTCCGTTCTCTTAATATTATTCCGTTCCCCACTTTCCGCCGAATTATGCAATGCGTGCTGGATGGCGGAACTCAACGCCGCGCTTTACCCTATTTAAATATTTATTGGAATAAATTTAAAAAATCCATATTTGATTAGGTTGAACACTGAATGGAATTTAGTTGTTAAATATGTCATTTATTCTTGCCAAATATTTATTATTTGTTTTTTTTTATATAATATTATTTAATTTGGGTAGCGGAAGCTTGTAAAAGTTTTCTTATAGACATGTTAAATACTTTATATAAAATAAATTATAGACTGATATATAATAAACGCCTGTCGCAAGCTTTGTCGCAGGCACAAGCGTGCGACTGTAAACGCGACAGGTTGTGGGTTCGATTCCCACTTCAAGAAATGTAAAATTTAGCCTTTTCATTTCTTGGGTTTGGTAACAAGGCAAAGTGCGGCGTTGAGTTCCGCCACTCAACACGCAATGCATCAATTCGGCGGAAAGTGGGGAACAGAATTGTTTTACGAGAACGGAGTGTCTTAACACTAGGTTCTCAAGTTCCCTTTGCCAACACCGCTATATGCGGGATACAGCGTGAAGTTAAAAAAAAAAAATAAAATACATATAATATTTATCTATCATTGTCGTTGTTTGCACTTCTTCTCCATGTACACTATATGCCGATTTTCATACTCTACCATTCGCATAGTTTTCATTAAATGGGTCATCGTAGAGCAGTAGGACTGCGTGTGACTGTAAAGGCGACGGCTGGGTTCAGTTTCCACTCGGGGTAATGATAATTTAAGTTATATGTTCATTTCCCCGTTCTGGCAAGACAATACGTGACATTGATATCCGCCACTCAAACACTCAAATTCCACCAGAAAGCGGAGAACGGAGTGTTTTTACACTAGGTTCTCTCTACCTGCTATGCAGAATAAAGCGTGGAGTTGGCAATAAAAATAGTTACATACGTACATAGCTTCACGCTGTATCCCGCATATAGCAGTGTAGGTAGAGGGAACCTAGTGTTAAGACACTCCATTCCCCACTTTCCGCCGAATTGGGGCATTACGTGCTGAGTGGTGGAACTCAACGCCGCGCTTTGTCTTGTAAAAAATAGTTAGTGATTAGAGCAACCTAGTACCTGCATTCAGGTAGAAAGGCACGCTATAAGTAAATTATGCAAGGAGGTGATTGACCTGAAACACTGTAATATGGTAGTTAGCTTCACTTTAAATCGACTTTTTGCATCAGATAAGGTGTTTATTTTATTTAAGTTGAAAGTGTAATAATGAAACCATCGTGGCGCAGTGGATACTGATTGTAAACGAGAGAGATAGTGGGTTTAAATCCCACTTGGGGGAATATACGTTTTGTTAACATAAAGACAGGTGTAGCGTTTCGCCATATATGTCTTCTTTTTTTTAACTTCACGCTATATCCCGCATATAGCGGGGTAGGCAGAGGAAACCAGAGAACGTAGTGTTAAGACACTCCATCCTCTTTCAACATTTCCGTTCCCCACTTTCCGCCGAATTGAGGCATTGCGTGTTGAGTGGCGGAACTCAACGCCGCGCTTCGCCTTGTTACCCAAACCCAAGAAATGAAAATACTAAATTTTACATTTCCTGGAGTGGGGATCGAACCGACAACCTGTCGCGTTTACAGTCGCACGCTTGTGCTTTTGCGCCACGACAGGCGTTGACAGGTGTTGACAAGCGACAAAATATATTATTATTTTAATTATTTTTTGACTAAAAGCTTAAAAATGTCAAATAACAGTACTTCATAGACTTCAATATATTCATCCGTTATATTTTAGCACAGTATTTAGTACAATTAGTAAGGCAGGCGCCACTTAGTCTACCGTTCTAGGCAATATTGGACTTTGATACGGCGTCTAGTGAAAGTGAATACGAGAAAAAATGTATTTTTTAAGAGGAGGTATAAAATTAGATATTTTTTTTTATAAATTGTAGTCAATGTGTTATTTTGGCGTATAAGCTATATTAGTGTAAAGTTTCATTGAGATGTGTTCAGTACTTTTTGCGTTACAGAGTAACATATATTAATAGGCTTCTTAAATATCAAATGAGAGATCAAACATTTTATTTTATTTTTTTTTTAATTTTAGTAAAGTAAGCAATTATATAAAATCTAAATTAAAAATTTTGATTATTGCTGACCTGAAATAAAATTCACTAATTCTTTTTTTTTAACTTCACGCTGTATCCCGCATATAGCATAGACAAAACAGAACCTAGTGTTAAGACACTCCATTCTCTTTCAACAATTCCGTTCCCCACTTTCCGCCGAATTGAGGATTGCGTGCTGAGTGGCGGAACAAAACACCGTAATAAATATCAGACCGATAATTAAAATTTAAACTAAAAAATAAAACGAACTTCAAATAAAATGCACTTAAAAGTAACATCATTACGAATAACTCGAAAACTATTCGTCAAATCTCATAAAAAAAGAATCTATATATTAAAACGCGAAGGAAAAACTTTGGATCCCTTTTTACGAAAATTAAGTGGACGGAGGAGATTGAAACTTGGTACACTTATAGTTTATATAGCGAAGGAATGCATAATGATAATATCTTTTTAAAATAATTTATAAAAAAATATATTAAATTAATAAAAGAAATGTTACACACACTACCATGGTTTGACATTCATGTTTATATAAAGTGACACATTGATCGACAACGCGTTATTAACGCGTCAACGGGAACTCTAGTAATTAAAATTACATATTAAAAAAACACAATTGAATTGATAACTTTTTCTTTGAAGTCGGTTAGTAAAACACACTGTTAACACATCTTAGTTATTTTCCACTTCTTTATTTATAGAGTTTGTATGAAACAGTGTAAATAAAAATAGATGGTAGTACAAAATAGCGGCCTCTAATAGTAACAGTTAAATTCAAGGTAGTGATAATATTATTGGTAACAAGGCAAAGCGCGGCGTTGAGTTCCGCCACTTAATACGAGGGAATGGAATTGGTAACATGCAATGCCTCAATTTGGCGGAAAATGGGAAACGGAAATGTTGAAAGAGAATGGAGTGTCTTAACACTGAGATTAGATTCTCTGGTTCCCTCTGCCTACCCCGCTATTTGTGGGATACAGCGTGTAGTCGAAAAAAAAAAAGATAATATTATTTGTCACTATGAATACAGTTTTAATTGACGCCTTTCGTGGCGCAGAGGCATAAGCGTGCGACTGTAAATGCGGCAGGTTGTGGGTTCTATTCTTACTCCAGGAAATGTAAAAGCTTAGTATTTATATTGCCTGGGTTTGGTAACAAGGCAAAACGCGGCGTTGAGTTCCGCCACTCAACACGTAATGCCTTAATTCAAAATACACTAGGCTGTCTGCCTAGTGTACTAAGTGTGAAATCGAAAAAAAAAGAAATTTAATCATAAAATTCTCTATTGTGAATTCATTTTTGTCCTTCAAATTAATTTCTTGGTGTTTCAAATTCATTTTATTTCGAAAATCCAAATACTACAAAAAATAGATTATTAAATGTAATAAAAAAACTGGAAGAAACGATAAGAATAATATAATACGAATTATATCTAACAAATGCCTCAATTCGTCGGAAAGTGGGGAACGGAGTGTCTTAACACTAGGTTTCCTCTGCCTACCCTGCTATATGCGGGATACAGCGTGAAGCTATGTATGTATGTATGTATATCTAATAAAAAAAATTAAAAATATATATAATACCCTTACTCTACATAACCAAATACCAAATACTAAAATAAAACAAAAAAAAAAGTTCATATATTTGTTTATTTTTATACTCCGATTTTAAAATAGGACAGTAGTCAGTAATAGTTAAAGTAACTTTGCAGCAGCGCGTGGTGTGGGCAGAAATCGATGTAAGGTGAGACAGCAATACATCTCCTGTCTCGCTCTATGCCGGTGCGAGTGTACTGAGTGCACTCGCTTATCAATAGACTTTTATATTTATATGCGTAAATGTTTGTGATTTTTCTTATTTTTGATTGTATAATACTTTTATATGATACATACGTACATAGCTTCACGCTGTATCACGCATATAGCAGGGTAGGCAGAGTGAACCTAGTGTTAGGACACTCCGTTCGCTACTTTCCGCCGAATTGAGGCATTGCGTGTTGAATGGCGGATCTCAACGCTGCGCTTTGCCTTATTACAAAACCCAGGAAATGAAAAATTCCATTTCCTGGAATGGGAATCGAACCCAAGACCTGTCGCATTTACAGTCACACGCTTGTGCCTTTATAATAATATATATATATACATGATAGATAGACTTATTATTATTATGTCTAAGCTTGAATTTAGGTGGTAAGTAGAGAACGGAGTGTTCCAACACTAAATTCTCCTTGCAGTCGCTATGCGAAAAGCGTAAGGCAAAAAATATTATGATGAGTATGATAAAAATCGATTTTTTTGTATTGATTTATCGAGCAATACTTAGAGTTAGTCATTCCGTTCACATTTCTGTAATCGATTGAATATATTAATAAGTAAGAAGTACAAAAGATAATTTAAATTTGTTATAGCTACTAATTATTTGGTAAAAATTAACATTTTATGATCATTTTCTGTTATAAGTGAATCATAAGTTAGCAGGAAGTATTTATTTGCTTTGTGACGTTTTCTACAATTCTTTGACAGAGTGTGAATCACGCGAGATGAATTCGAAAGCAAATCTAGTACGCTTGTTAATGATAAACAATATTGGCATCTATTCCTCTGAATTTTATAAACTGTACGAACTCTACATTAAAATAATTAGTTTTTTTTTTAAATAATTTTGGTTAAAATGGTTCTATAAAAAATCTAAAATCTTGGTTTCATAAGAATTTCGGATATATCCTCTCTTAGCGTCCCTAAAGAGTCTACATGCCAAATTTCAGCTTTCTATGGTAAGTTGCTTCACCTGTTTGTCAGTCCATTATTAAAGCAGTGTTTGGTTTTTTTTTAACTTCACGCTGTATCCCGCATATAGCAGGGTAGGTAGGGAACCAGAGAACTTAGTGTTAAGACACTTCATTCTCTATCAACAATTCCGTTCTCCACTTTCGGCGGAAATATATATATATATATATATATATATATATATATATATATATATA
>JAKGSA010000863.1:0-117754 GCA_033558755.1 Philaethria dido | reverse complement strand
ATTTAAAACAAAACATCTATGTTAGTGATGTTTTAAATAATATAATCACAACTCATTTTATCTTTTTAATACGGTCCAAGGTTTTCGTTTATCATAATAATATACATGTGTCTATTATACTAAACTCTACTGTTTGCTATTTAACCAAGAGTACCTAAATTTAATATATTTTTTTACTTTTACGATTTCTTTGTGTAATCAGAGAACGTAGAATTAAGACACTATATTCATTATTAACCTTACACGAGATGGCAGGAAGAGATAGTCAAAGTAGCTGGCCCACAATGGATTCAGGTCGCCCAGGACAGGAAAACATGGTTACTTTTGGAGGACACCTTCACCCGAAGAACCCCTCTTCTCTTCTCTTCTTGCTGACTAGCATTATGCCAATTTACAAAAAAAAAAGGAATGTATACATTATTAATATTAGGTATTAAGCACTATTATTGTCTTTATTATAGAGTAAGGTAAATATATATTAACTGTATTTTGTTTAATAGTCTTTTTTAAGTAGATATAAGATTATATTTTGTAGTGTAAGCAAGAAATAATAAAGGCTTTTATATTTATTTTATTTTATTCATTATTCATACGCTTCACAAGCCGCGACACCCAACGCCGCACTTTAACCTACATGGTATCGTTCTATTTACTTACTTTCCCCACAAATAATATAGAGAATGACGTTTTGTTGTGTCCAGCCTCTAAGATATACCTTACGTCACACAATTGGTAATCGATTTGCAATGTCTCGGATTCACAAACATTAAACAGCTGTAGATTCGGCCGAAGTCGCCTTTGTTCGTCTCTACATAGCTATAATACCGAGTTCGTTGTCTCAGGCCTCAGAGCCAGCTATAGTATGAAGGCAGTAACGTATGAAATCCCAACGCAAATGCACGTATCTCGCCCGTCGTACAAATAACAAAAAATCAGGGCTTCCAGTGCGTAAAATATATTAAAAAAAAATATTTGTGTGTGTTGTGTTTAGTGATTTGAATACTATATTTTTCTTGTGATTCAGGTAATTTTTTCTAATATAATTACACTTGACATTTTCATTGTTATTTTCTTCTATTGTTTTTAGCTTGCTTGAAAATAAATTCTGTTTTGTTCATAATAGTGTCATAGTTGTGAATCTATCACGTTTTTCTATAAATATCTTGTTTAATTTTGAACGGCGTCTCTACGTATATTTGTTAGTACAACGGACTTCCATTGAATGTACACCCGCATTTCACTGCAGTGAGTTCACTCATTAATGAAGATGCAGACCGTTTTAATCGATAAAAACTGAAAAATATATTGAAAATATTCTAACTAACTCCTAATTAATAATTTTGGAGACTAAATTTTTGATCTACTATAATTTTAAGGTTATCTCTATGATTTTTCGTTCTTAATATTTTAACCTCTTTCGACACAAAGACTTATTTCATTGTAAGTAGCGAAATTCGCGCAAAGTGATTTGCTGTAAAACCGGTTTAGTTTTTTGTTCCGTCCTCGGTCCCTGAATGCTTGGATATATCTTTCTCTTATTGGGTTCTTAGATTTAAATCACGAAAATATTTAAAAGGACATGCGTTTTATTCTCATTTCATATTTACAAGAGTTATGTTTATCTTTTTATTTAATGTTGTTCTTTTTTGTTGGAATAAAGGAATGTAGAGACGACAGTAAAAGTGTCGTAATGATAATGGCATAAACGTTACTGAATAATTATGAATGAAATATAAGCGTATTGTGTTTAATTATTATTTATTATGGAGTTATTTGTTTTTATTTATGAGAAAAGTACTTGCCATGATAATTTATTTTGTGGGTCTCTAATAAAAAATACACATATAATTTATAAATATATGTAAGAGTATATATATATATATATATGTGTAAGTATATATATATATATATATATATATATATATATATATATATATATATATATATATATATATATATATCCTCTCTCTCTCTTTATAAGCATGCGACGATGGGAGCAGTAAACGCGACAGGCGTGGGTTCGATTTCCCTCCAGAAATTGATTTTTATTTCTTGGGTTTTGGTAATAAGGAAAGCGCGGCATTGAGTTCCGCCACTCGCACACAATGCCTCAATTCGGCGGAAAATGTGTAAGTGTCTTAAAACTAGGTTCCCTCTGCGTACCCTGCTATATGCGGAATATGGCGTTAAGCTTTATGTATGTATGATTTTAAAGAGATGCACACACATAATTGATTATTACAATAAAGACCCATTTTTATTCAACTTCAACTAAAACATGATTTATTATAACTGCTATTTCCAGGTTAATAGGAAACCTATTTGGGGTTTCCTAGACGCTCAATACGTACTTTACTGTTTTCATGATTTTGTAAATTTTTTTACTTTTACGCTGTATCCCGCATATAGCAGAATTTAAGCCGGAGAACCAGGGAACCTAGTGTTAAGACACTCCGTGTTCTTTTACAACAATTCGGTTCCCCACTTTCCGCCGGGTGGGCATTGCGTGCTAAGAGCTGGAACTCAACGCCACACTTTACCAAACCCAGGGTAAGAAAAGACTAACATTTCCTGGAGTGGGAATCGAACCCACAACCTGTTGTGTTCACAGTCCGCAAAGCTTGTGCTCTGCGCGCCACGACAGGCGTTACTGTGATTTTATCCAGAATTTCATTTTACAATACCAAATATCTTTTATGTTCTCACATTCATGGGTCAGACTCTTAGCATATTGACGAGTTACATTACTAAAATATATATTCAGCTATTTTATTATATTAGCTGCCAAGACAATGTTATGCAGTTGAAATATATCACACTACATGTCATAGTTGCATACCAAATATAGGTACGTCTTAGATTCTGCTAAATATTAAATTTGAGCGGAACGTACTAAAAATCACGATATTTTCTCTACCTTCCTGCCAAAAGAAACACTATATACTTAAATAAGGACACTTAATTTTATAACAATTTTTTTGTAGTTTTAATGTCCATATATATATATAGAGATATAAAATATCTAATTATATAAACGCTTCCGTTATTTAGTGACTGATAAGAAAATCAAACAACACTTATAGCCAGATAATTTAGGCGTGTAAGCTCCTTAGGGAGTATAGGGGAGGGAAATATGGGAAGGTAGGGGAGCACTGAGAAAGGATTTCCAAAAATTCCCACAGGAAGTTGAAGAAATAGGAAATAACGTTTTAAATTCGAAAAAACATATTATGGCAACAGTCTTAGAGTTCACGAAAACAACGTTTCGAGGGACTTATATCTTTAAATTTTAAGTCACTACACTGAAATGAGTTTCTAAAGAATATACATACATAGATACATAGCTTCACGCTGTATCACGCATATAGCAGGGTACGCAGAGGGGACCTAGTGTTACGACACTCCGTTCCCCACTTTCCGCCGAATACTCCGCTCTTTTTTCATATACTCCGCTCAAATTTAAAGAATCTAAAATCAGTACTTATATTTGGTATGCTACTATGACATGTAGTGTGATATGTTTCAACTGCATAACATTATCTTGGCAGCTCTAATGAATATAATTAAGGTTTTAACAAAAACTGAATTGACGTCAAATAATCAATCGTCAATAATCTGAATTGAAGTTAAAAAATTACGAATAACTCAAAAAATATTCGTCAGAATTTAACTAAATTTAAATAGGACCACAGAAGCACTAGCTATCTTTACATATAAAAATCATCACAACATAAAAAATTCAGTAAAATTGAATTCTTCCTTTTTTGAATTAAACTGAAAAATTAAGCCAAATTCAATTTAACTACATACATTTATAATCTTATGATTTTTACGTAACCGTCAAATGCAAAAACTCTACATCATGAATTCACTCATTTAATTCTGTTAACAGCTGTTATTATTAGTATAAAAAAACAACGTAAAATAATATTAAAGTGGATAAAATAAATATTAAACGTCAGTCGTGGCGCAGAGGCACAAGCGTGCGACTGTAAACGTCACAGGTTGTGGGTTCGATTCCCACTTTAGGTGTTAGAGTTGAAAATTTCACAAAAGCTATATAATACGTAAGAAAGGGTGCATTAGTGTGACTGTAGACTGTATTAGTCAATTAACCTTAACTATTCTGTTTCGATTTTTAATAATTAATTTGGTATTAAAATATAATTTACATGAAAAAAATCTTACTTGTTTTACCTCAAAAAATTGAGTACATACATACATAACTTCACGCTGTATCCCGCATATATCAGAGTAGGCAGAGGGAACTTAGTGTTAAGACACTCCGTTCCCCACTTTCCAACGAATTGAGGCATTGCGGGCTGAATAGCGGAACTCAACGCCGCGTTTCCAAAAAATAGAGTAAGTTATCAATTTGATTGTATTTATTTTTCTGTGTTATGTTTCTACCTGAAATTGAAACATATCCTAATACCCATTCATATTCAAAAACATACATACAAGTCGATTTATTAACGTATTCATCTACTTTTATCTACTTCCTCACAGTGGGCAACAAAAATATCAATAGAAGAGAGAACGGAGTGTCTTAACACTAGGCCCTCTGGTTCCCTCTGCCTACCCTGCTATATGCGGGATACAGTCTTCACGTCTGGTGTTACATACCCTATATATGCTTAATTAATGCGGTAGAATTAAACGTGGAGGTAACAAACGTAATTAGGACACTTGTGCTCCAGTACGATTTATTATATCTGCATCAGATTGCGTAGCTTAAAGTTAAGTGATATTTATATGAATATTATATTAAATTGTTCATAAAAATATATTTTCCATACACTTTTCATGTATTTACCATTATTTTATATTTAAGCCTGTCGTGGCGCAGAGGTATAAGCGTGCGACTGTAGACGTAAGAGGCTGTGGATACGATTCCCACTCCAGGAAATAAAAATATTAACTAATATTTAGTATTTTTATTTACTCGCTTTGGTAACAAAGTAAAGCGTGGCGTTAAAATCCGCCACTCAGCTCGCAATGGCTCAATTTGGCGGAAAGTGGGGACCTGATATGCGTCCGAATTAATATGCGAACCAACAACTTATATTGATCTCACAAATCAATCAACTTCCCGTATATTGATCTCACAAATCAATCAACTCCACGAAAATTGATCTCACAAATCAATTAACATTACAAACCGAATCTTAGTATTAAAATGCGTAACAAAACTAAAACATTTAGAAAGATCACAAACATAAAGGCTACAGCTAACTAAAAGAGAACGGAGTGTCTTAACACTAGGTTTCTGGTTCCTTCTGCCTACTCTGCTATATGTGAGATACAGCGTAAAGCTAAAAACGAAGTAAAAACACGGTTATTATGAATATATACGCCATAAGACGATGTCCGACTGTAAGCGGTATGGTCATTGGTCATAGTTCTATATCCATTAAGGATTAAATCAAGGATAGATCGATTTAATTAGGGATAGGAAAGTGTCAGACCATGGCGATGGTTCTGGGTTCGATTCCCCTCAGGGAAATACAATTTTACGCTTACGCTTTAGGCATAGAAAGGTAATCAGAGATAATCTAACACCACACACTGTTTTCTACTTTGCGCCCGTGTTGACTGGCGCAACTTAACGCCGCATTGTATCTTATCAGAGAGGTAAAAAGGCAATAAAGTAATTATATCTATATTTTAATTAATGGGGATCCAATCTATAACCGCCTCCTTTGTTAGACGCTGTTCCACTGAGCTACGATAACAAATTATTAACCCATTAAAAAAATAATAAAACATCAATGTCAAATATAAGAGAGGTCAGAATATCCTGCGTTAATCAAACATACATATATTTATGTACCATACATATCATTTGACAACCGGTTTGACAGGATTCATATTAAATATTTATTTTTATATAGAAGTACGTTAGTTATAGCGAAGATGTAAGCTAAATTTAGATTTATTATTACATTATTAAAAAAAACCCCTTGTAATAAGGCAAATCGCGGCGTTGAGTTCCGCCACTCAGGACGCAATGCCTCAATTTGGCGGAAAGTGGGAAACGGAAATGTTAAAAGAGAACAGAGTGTCTTAACACTAGATTCTCAGGTTACCTCTATCTATCCTGCTATAAACGGGATACAGGGTGAAGTTAAAAAAAAGAAAGTACGTTATTTATAAGCGAAGATGTAAGCTAAATTTAGAATTATTATGATATTATTAAGAAACCTGTGGTAACAAGACAAAGCGCGGCGTTGAGATCCGCCACTCAGCACACAATGCCTTAATTTGGTGGAAAGTGGGGAATGGAAATGTTACAAGCGAACGGAGTGTCTTAAACTAGGTTCTCAGGTTCCCTTTTACCCTCCTTTATGAGGGATACAGCGTGTAGTTAAAAAAAGTATGTTAGTTATATGCGAAGGTATAGGCTAGATTTAGAATTATTATTATATTTATAAGAAACCATACGCAGTGTTAAGTTACGCAATCTAATACTTAATGTTTCAATTAGAAAAAAGAGATCGCAGTGTCTTAACCATACGTTCTCTTAGTTACCATCACGTCAGTCAGATCCATTCCATTGAGCCATGGCTTCGAATAACGTTAGGAATAAAATGTATTTAAATTATATTAATCATAGTACATCATGTAAATAAATTATGAAGTAAGCTAAATTTAAAATGATTACTATAATTTTAAAAACAGAACGCGGTGTTAAACTCCGCAACTTAGCACGTAATTTCAATTTTAAGTGGAAAGCGGAGTGTCTTGGCACTAGGTTCTCTCACACATTGTCCCAATATGGTATCAAATAATTCTAACAATACAAAATACTTGATACATACATAGCTTCACGCTGTATCCCGCATATAGCAGAGTACGCAGAGGGGGAACCTAGTATAAAGACACTCCGTTCCCCACTTTCCGCCGAATTGAGGCATTGCGTGCTGAGTGGAGGAACTCAACGTCGTACTTTGCCTTGTTACCAAACCCATGAAATGAAAAATTGCATTTCATGGAACCCCACTCCATTCGAATCGAACCCACAAACTGTCGCGTTTACAGTCGCACGCTTGTGCCTCTGCGCCACGACAGGCGTTAGAAAATACTAAAGTAATATAAATTATCGTAAACATAATGTAAATAAATTATCATCATTTGATAGCGATATGCACGTGAACGAAAGTTATTGTGCATTAGTAATGAGATGACAGAGGTCGTGCGCGTGCGCATCAGATAACTGTATGAGTAAGTTTATATTGTTATTAAGTACAAATTATTTTAAATTAAGTATATGAAGATAGAAATTAGTGATATATATGAATTATTAATATTTTTTTAAATGTTTTTAGCTTCACGCTGTATCCCGCATATAGCAGGGTAGTCAGAGGGAATCTTTTCGTTCCCCAGTTTTCGCCGGATTTTGTGGCATTGCGTGCTGGGTGGCGGAACTCAACGCCGCGCTTTGCCTTGTTTCCAGACCCAAGAAATGAAAATTCTTTTTCGTTCAGTTACAGTCGCACGCTTGTGCCTCTGCATCACGATACGCGTCATCTTATTCTCTCGTCTACATTTCTAAAGTTTCATTTCAGTCATGTGTCACACACAAATAGTTTTTAGTATCTATTTACACTTGTTATAATCTAGTACATTCACATTGTAAACTAATAAAATAAGCCGTTATGTTGTATAAAATGAGATATCTGTATTATATATGTAAAAACATCTGACACATAGGCCATCATAACGCAGTGGGATGGCGTCTAACTGTAACGTTATTGGTTGTGGATTCGATTACCTCTCGAGGAAATTATTAAGTATATTTAAATTATTTGTTTTATTCATGGTAAGACAAAACGCGGCGTTGAGTTCCGCTACTCAACATACAATGTCAATGCGGTGAAAAGAGAATGGTAACTTTGTTCTTTCTTGCTACTCTGCTATCCGGGAACGACTTTAAAGCTCTAAAATTATAAATTTCCTTTTCTAACCGACTTCAAAGCAGGAGGATGTTATTAATTAGACTCTATTTTTTGTGTGTTACCGCATTTTTCACTGGGTAAGCCAATTTTTATGATTCTTTTTCATATCATAGATAATGCCTCTGATGTGGTCCCATTAATATTTGTTTAAAATATAACGAGTAGTTTTTGAGATATGCGTAACAATAACTTTTTTAAATATATTTTTATAATTATCTTAGAAAAGCGGAACTTAACGCCGAGGCAAGCCTTACCTAAGAAATATCTGTATACATTAAATATCTATTGTATTACAATTAGGCCCTTATTAAATAGTTTAGTTTATTGTGATAACCTTTAAGTCCGAACCTCTTTCTATGACTCATCAGTCATCACGCATGAAGCCCGGTGTTGTGACGTTAATTACATGGAAAGTGACATTGACCCAAATACAGAACAAATTTTAATTGTTATATTCATACATACATACATAGCTTCACGCTGCATCCCGCATATAGCAGGGTAGGCAGAGGGAACCTATTGTTAAAACACTCCGTTCCCCAATTTTCGCCGAATTGAGGCTTTGCGTGCTAAATGGCGCAACTCAACGCCGCACTTTGCCTTGTTATCAGATCCAGGAAATGAAAATAGTAAACTTTTACATTTCCAGGAGTGGGAATCGAACCCACAGCCTGTCGCGTAATAAAGGAACCATGTTCATAATAAAAGATTTATGAAGCTTAAATCTTATTACTTTCAAATAAATGAATGTTAGGTACATTAGAAGTTTGTAGTTTGCATTATGCAAGATATTGGTTCAAAGTAAAAGTATAGTTTATAGGTTATCTAAATGTAAAGGACAGTCGTGGCGCAGAGGCACAATACAACTTTAAACGCGACAGGTTGTGGGTTCGATTTTAAGTCCAAGAAATGAAAATATTTATTATAATTTAGTATTTTCATTTCCTCGCTCTGGTTATAAGGCAAAGCGCGGCGCTGAGTTCTGCCACTCAGCACGCAATGCCTCAATTCAGCAGAAAGTGGGGAACGGAGTGTCTTAACACTAGGTTCTCAGGTTCCCTCTGCCTATCCTGCTATATGCGGGATACAGCGTGAAGCTAAAAGAAATCTTATATCAATAATAAGATTCTGTTCCCCACTTCCCGCCGAATTGAGGCATTGCGTGCTGAGTGGCGGAACTCAACGCCACACTTTGTCTTATTACCAAACCCAGGAAATGAAATGAAGAGAACGGAGTGTCTTAACACTAGGTTCTTAGGTTCCCGTGATCGTTTTGACAATAATTACATATTAACTAGGTTATGTCCTAAAATAAAATGTCACAATCACAGTCTATCATCATCAAAATTGGTTTATTCAGCAAAAAAGTATGTACACATAAAAAATTAACATATTACGAACGTCCACCTTTTTTGGGAGTCGGTTAAAATATATAGAATATTCACATAAGCTAAGCACAATGCTTGTTACTTAATCGAAAGTCTAGAAAGGAATATTACGTAACTATCGCCGTCTTAGAAATGAATACTGTATACTTGGCATATTAACATTATTATAATTCAATTGTTTCACAAAGTTCAACAGTTTAAAATAACAAGACGAAGCGCGGCGTTGAGTTCCGCCACTTAACTCTCTCTTTTTCTATTCTTAACTCTCTCTTTTTCTATTCAGCGAAGCCGGATAAAGCGCGAAAAAGTAAAAGTTTGAGGAAAAACAAAATACAATTAAATATTTGACGCCTGTCGTGGCGCAGAGGCACAAGCGTCGACTGTAAGCGCGACAGGTTGTGGGTTCGATTCCCACTCCAGGAAATGGAATTTTTCATTTCCTGGGTTTGGTAACAAGGCAAAGCGCAACGTTGAGTTTCACCACTCAGCACGCAATTCCTCAATTCGGCGGAAAGTGGGCAAAGGAGTGTCTTAACACTAGGTTCCCTCTGCCTACCCTGCTATATGCGGGATACAGCGTGAAGCTTTGTTATGTTTATGTACAATTAAATATGTCAAAATATTTATTTTAGTAAGTGTAGTTTACATATGTATATTCAATTACAAAATATTTACTGTACTAAGCCTAGTTGCTTTTGAGTTTCACGTGGAATAGTAACTACTTGAGAGAAACATGAACGTGCTCGAGTGCTGTGCTCAGTTTCCATTTCTCACCAAGGTTAAGTGTTTTTATAAAAATATTGCATACATTTTAATTTTTAATTAAGAATAATTTATTTAATTATTTAATAATTATCGTGATATTTAAATTATGTTCATTTCTTTATTCTAACGCTTGACGTGGAGCAGAGGCACAGGCGTGCGGCTGTAAACGGGACAGGTTGTGGGTTCGATGCCCACTCTAGAAAATGGAATTTTTCATTTCATGGGCTTGGTAACAAGGCAAAGCGGGGCGTTGAGTTTCGCCATTCATTACGCAATGCCTCAATTCGGCGGAAAGTGGGGAACGGAGTGTTTTAACACTAGGTTCCTTCTGATTACCCTACTATATGCGGGATGCAGCGTGAAGTTATGTATAAAAAAGCCTAACTCGACTCAATTTGTTATACATTTCAAAATATAATTTGATTAAGATCATTTTTTCTTTAGCTTCATGCTGTATCCCGTACATAGCAAAATAGGCAGAGTGATCCTAGAAACCTAGTGCTAAGACACTCCGTTAAGATCTGACAACTAGTTTTTGAGTTATTCGTAATGATTTTACATTTTAGTGCATTATGTTCAAAGACGGTTTACTTTTTTTGTTAAAATCTTGATTATATATTAATAAAACACCAATTAATTGGAAGCATATAAAATTATAATGACTGTCTTAGACTGACTTCTTACGAATTGACCTTTAAAACCGGTTAGAAAAAGATCTATATACATATACAATTTTATATTGCTTTTAAATTACTTAATATGGGAATAAAATATTTACATACATACATAACTTCACGCTGTATCCCGCATATAGCAGGATAGGCAGAGAGAACCTAGTGTTAAGACACTCTTTTCCCCACTTTCCACCGAATTGAGACATTGCGTGCTGAGTGGCGGAACTCAACGCCACGCTTTGCTTTGTTACCAAGCCCAGGAAATGAAGAATACCATTTCTTGAAGTGGGAATCGAACCCACAACCTTTCGCGTTTACAGTCGCACGCTTGTGCCTCTGCGCCACGACAGGCGTTTCATACGTCTTCTAAAAATGTTTTTCGTCTTCTGAGTGTATGATTAACACTTGAAAACTATCAAAAAATTTCAAATACATATTTTCTAACCAAAATAAAATGAAATTGAATCTCATTGTCCTTATTCTAGTTAATATTTGGCTAACAAAAGTAAAACTTATACAAATCGATACACATGACGCACATTACGTCAGCAAGTGTTACGGCGACCTCGATATTGTTAATAAAGTTTATTCTATTATGAACGCTTTGAAGAAAGTTACTACGCTCTATTAGATCCAGACACGATACAAATATTGAGTTATATTTTCATTTTTAATAAAAAAAAGAATTTTGACTATAAATACAAGAGAAGTAACTACTTAGCTATCCATGGATACATCGTGCGAGTGCCCATCGCGTTGCAGAGAGAGGAGTTTGGAGAGTGCCTGGGACTTACCCAAGTGTAGGTTTAAGGGGCCCTTTAAAATACGCATTAACGTTTATCTCCACTGTCCGCGCTCCTCTCTCTACCTAACCAAATTTGAAAAGATCCTACTAATGACGCCTTCGAAATACTTGCTAGAAATTAACTGATAATAATTTTAGACAGGCCGAGATCTTTTAGTAGTATATCTTGTAATACATCAATGTGATTATTACGAATAACTCAAAAACTTCTCTACTTAGAGACTCTATGTACTTACATAGAAACATTTTATTCCCATATTTAATAATTTAAAAGCAATACATAATTGTATTTGTATATAAATCTTATTTTCTAACCGGTTTCCAAACAAAAGTTCGTAAGAAGTCAGTCTTAGACAGCCATTATAATTTTAAATGCTTCCAATTAATTGACGTTTTAAAAATTTATATTCAAGATTTTAACAAAAAAAGAATACGCAATGTAAATATAATACACTATAAAGTATTGTTACGAATAACTCATAAACCACTCGTCAGATCTTAAATAAATTTAAATGGGCCATATCAGAAACTATCTATAATATCAGATAAGAATCATCAAAATTTGTTCTCCCAGTATAAGTTGTACCATAACATATACAAAAAAAAAATTGTATACAAAATGAGAACTCGTCCTTTTCTTAAGTCGATTAAAAAGATTTTCTTAACATTAATAAAGAAATACAAGGGAAGCAAGCAAAAGTGGGCTTAAACTATAAAAATATCTTTTTGAATTATCTGTTCCAAGAAAAATATTGCATTTTCTAATAAAAAAACGTGACAATTGTCAAGTGTCTCGGCATAGTAACCTTTAGCAACCTTTCGCTTAGGTAACCAAAGCGTGGGCTTGCTACCTCCCACAATGTCAGTCAAGATTTAAAGACGGGAAGCACTTTTCTCGGGAACATTCTTCATTATAAATATGAGAATGATTTTCTAAATAGTTCTTATATAACGTAGTCTACTTTTAAAATAAAAAATAATACATTCTAAAAAGTTTCCTTTAAGATGTGTAAAAAAAATCACAAATTTCAGCGGCTTTTAGGTAGCACGGAGAGAAAATAAGTTTTACAGTAAAGAAAACAATATTGGATCAAAAAAGCTGATATTTGGCAAATTCCTAGAGGGATCCATAGGATTATCACGTTCTGTACCCGAAATTACGGAACACAAAATGTAAATAGTAAAAGTGCATTTTTTGTTTTAACCTCACGCTGTATCCCGCATATAGCAGGGTAGGCAGAGGGAACCTGAGAACTTAGTGTTAAGACACTCCGTTCTCCTACAACAATTCCGTTTGCCACTTTCCGCCGAATTGAGGCATTGCGTGCTGAATGGCGGTACTCAACGCCGCGCTTTGCCTTGTTAACAAACCCAAGAAATGAAAATACTAAGTTTTACTTTTCCTGGAGTGGGATTCGAACCCACAACCTGACGCGTTTACAGTCGCACGCTTGTGCCTCTGCGCCACGACAGGCGTTAGTCAAAACTTAAGAAAATAAAACACCAGAGAAGAAATTGGAATCTTTTATTCTTCCAAAAATTTTTGAATTATATACGTTTCTTGCGTGCAGAGTAATTTATTGCACAAAGTGCATACTTTTTACGAGCAAAATTTAAAGTAATTTCTCTGTTATATTAAACATTGTGAATTAAAATAACAAACAATACTCGGCGTGTAAGTAGTGTCAGGGGAGAGAAGATGAAAAGTTGGGAAGCGCAATAAAAATTTAGGTGAGCAAAATGCTCATAGCGTGTCTTGTCACAGGTTAACGGCTGGCAACGTGCCTGTAGCACCTCTGCATACACGGGGTACACGGAATTGTAGGCGGCGATGATAACTTAACACATGACCCGATGCCTTTGCGTTGTCCTTCCCATAAAAAAACGGTTTGTACTCCGGGAATCTTTAAAAAAACGACGGGTTGTATTTCGGGTGTGCTGGCAGAAGTGAAAATTTTATCATGGCAAAGTAGGAAACGCAACAAATCTCAATTGAAACGATTACGTGAAAATCGCAAATGATATTTTGGTTATCATTCTTTTTTTTTTATTATTATTTTTTAACTTGACGCTTTATCCCATATATAGCAGGGTAGGCAGAGGGCATCTGAGAACCTAGTGTTAAGACACTCCGTTCTCTTACAACAATTCCGTTCCCTACTGTCCGCCAAATTGAGGCATTGCGTGTCCAGTGCCGGAACTTAACGCCGCGCTTTGCCTTGTTACCAAACCCAGGAAATGAAAATACTAACATTTCCTGGAGCGGGAATCGAACCCACAACCTGTCGCGTTTTTAATTTTTTAATTTTATATCTAAGAATAATAGATTGTCTATTTTTTCATTCAATTGTATAAGTTTACATGCGTTCCCTCCATCTTACGAATTTTCGATCAGGTCACGTGTCTGATGCGAGTTTAACATGTTTTATCTATCACAGGAAGTGCAAAACACCGCCAAAGAAGTGTTCACTTCAAACATACGGAAATACGTACATATATATAAAAAAACAATAGTTGATTAGAACTAACAAGTTCTTCACCTCGCTTTGTTTCGTTATCTTGTCCTACATTGTTTTCAGGTTTAGTGTCGGCTTCCTTGTTCAAATGTCAACACGATGTGTATTGACTTTGTGCTTATAAAAGACTGAAATGCTTTAGTTAGCTAATTAGTTAAGTATCTGAAATAAATATATTGGCTTCACGTTTTTCACCAGTAGAGTAGTCAGAGAGACCTAGTGTCAAGATATTCCGTTCTCTGTTTTACGCCTTAATTCGAGGCTTTATGTATTGAGTGGCGGAATTCATTAAATTCGTCTTACTGAAACGGGGAAATAAAATTATTTACATATAATTATGAATGGTGATCGAACCCACAACTAATCGCACTTACAGTTCAACACTGACCCACTGCGCCACGTTGGTCCCGAGCATTTCTAATAGTCACAAGCTAATTGAATATCATTCAAGATTTAACGTGCACTAATGTTTGTTCCATATATAGAATGTTGTTATATTTTATTTATTTTTCATTACGGATACATGAACTTTAGCTTTTGCTAACTAAGAGTATTACACCTGTAGTGGCGCAGAGGCACAAGCGTGCCACTGTAAACGCGACAGGTTGTGGGTTCGATTCCCACTCCAGGAAAAATTAAATTTAATATTTTAATTTCTTGGGTTTGGTAACAAGGCAAAGCGCGGCGTTGAGTTCCGCCAATCAACACGCAATGCCTCAATTTGGCGGAAAGTGGGGAACGGAAATGTTGAAAGAGGATGGAGTGTTGAGAGACATTAGGTTCTCTGGTTCCCTCTGCCTACCCTGCTATATGCGGGATACAGCGTGAAGTTAAAAAAAAAAAGAAAAAAAGAGTATTACGTTCTTCTTTAAACTTTAAATTTTTTCGAAATTATAAGTTTAGAAGTTGTTTTACATGACTATCGATAGTTTGAGTACCTTAACGAATCCAGCTTTTTTATAGTATTTAAGTTCCAATATGCAAGCAAATGCTAAATGATCTTAAGAAAACGTAGTGTTAAAACACTCCATTCTTCACTTTTCGCTCATTCAAGAGATATATCGTTTATTACCAAAATTCGTTGTAGTCACTATTAACAATTGCCCAACGAAGAATTAACGTCTTTAGATAATGTTATCAAATTTCCTTATCTAGTAGCTACCTTACTATTGAATGATAAGGCGTGATTTCAAATCAACCTTTGGGATTTTAGATTATATACTTATTAGTTGATTATGTATTATGTATCATCGTGACGCAGTGTCTTGCCGACAATTTAGTGCATGGCTAAAGATTTTTGACGTATTCTATTCCTCAGTCTCCGTCCGAATTTAGGATATTGTGTGTTTAGTTGCGGAACTCAACGCCACGATTTGTCCTAGAGTGGGGAAAATAAAAAAAAAAATATTCTCCCGAGAGGGAATCAAATCCACGACTGCCCGCAATTGCTGCCTCACAGTGTCATAATGGCCGATAGTTGTAGATTCAAATTCTAAAAATCATGCAATTTGGGAGTCTTCAAATCGAGAGTCAACATGTATTTTCTGTAATTTATGGAAGCTTGTGTCATCGTAGACCACGTTAATGCATAACATCAGGCTTGATGCGGTCAAAGTTAGCCTATCAATCTTAAAAAAAGGGGTCAATAGCAGAAAAGACAGTCCAAAAAAACTACCACTCAGCCTCTAAGAAGAACGGAAAGTAGAGAACACAGAATTCTCTCCGTCCACCCTAAATACCGGAAATGAGCGAAAATATATACTTTTCTTATATATACTTGTTATAATATATCAAATTCAAAGCCTTGATACACGAATGGTTGACTAAACAAATCACACTACGAACGTGAGTTGAATTCAAACGTACCCAGAACTAGCTGTGTCCATATATTATACTGTATGTATATTTTCCTCGCCTTGACGTGTAATCAATTAGACTTTGATCTCTTAGTTAAAACTATCATTACATTAATACGTGAATAACTTTGGATCCCTTTTTATCCGACTGCGAAGAAGGGAGGGTAATGTGTTTATCGGAGTATGTAAGTATGTTTGAAAGTCTGTCGTGGTGCAGATGTACAAGTGTCGGCTGTAAACGCGACAGGTTGTGGATTTGATTCCCACTCCAGGAAATGAAAATATCAATTATTTATTATAATTAATATTTAGTATTTTTATTTCTTCGTTCTGGTAACAAGGCAAAGCGAGGAGTTTCACTACTCACCACGCAATGCCAAAATTCGGCGGAAAGTGGGGAACGGAAACCTTAAGAGAACGGAGTGTCTTCAGCATTCTCCGATTCGTTTTTGAATATGTATGTTTCTTCCTATGTGGTATTGTAGAGACAAAACGCGTTGACCGATTTTGATGATTCTTACGTAAATCAATTCGCTTTAACCTACACGGAAAAAAATAATGAAAACTATACGGACAGAGTTGTATGAAAATTGGTAAATATATAGTGTACATTATTTATAGTGAAAATTCATGGTAAAAGCTAATATCTTTTATAATAATATATCAGAAATAGTAAGTCTTAACCAAATTTAAATGGGACCACATCGGAAACACTAGCTATTATATAATATAAAAAATAAATCATTAAAATTCGTCCACCCAGTAAAAAATTATGCAGTAACACACATAAAAAATATAGTCAATTTAAAAATCTCCTCCATTTTTTTAAATCGGTCAAAATCATCTAGAAATTCTAAGATATTCACACAACTCAATCTCCAAACAAAGCGAAGCGAACAAAGCGAAGTGTTCAATTGAAATTCAATTTATTTCACGCTCATTATTAAAATTAATCTAAGTTTCTATACTATTTGCATAAAATGAATTGTTTATATATTCTTAATATTCCTTTGAAATTTAAGTGATATGTATGTATAAAACTGAAATATTATTGGCACAAGCTTAACACTAGTGTAGTGTAGTTTTTTTTTAGCTTCGCGCTGTATCCCGTATACAGCAGAGTACGCAGAGGGAACCTAGTGTTAAGACACTCCGTTCCCCACTTTCCGCTGAATTGAGGCATACGCGAATTGGTATAGTGTTTTAAAATTCTTTTGTTAATTTTATACATTTCTAATGAGTTTTATGAGAAATATTAACTCTCTACACTCCTCCTTCATATAAATATTCATAGTCTGTCCACATATTTTTTATAAAAGGGTCGAAATTTTTTCCTTCACGTAATACATAAATACAACATCATGCTTTTCCCCGAATACTAGTGTCTTTTTTCCCTGTGAGGGGACGGGGTTAGAATACAATTCTTCTCCGCCGCTGGGTAGTGACCCGTAAGTGTCGGGTATCCCACTTAGGTGGTAGGAGGTTCATCCTCCGACTGGCTCGCGACCGCTATCATGTCAAAGACGAACCGCTAAATATCTATTGATGTGTTCCGGTTCGACAGCATGTAAGCCAGGTTCACCGTTACCCATTAAAAAAAAGGGTAGTCAGAGAGAACCTAGTGTCAAGACACTGTTCTCCGCTATCAAAAATCTAGACATTCCGGGACTTAACGCTGTTCTTCATTACAATGATATACAGATATAGACATTAAATAAACAATTCCGTTCCTTAAATAAAATGAAATGGGAAAACTTTTAGTGATTGCGCATCGTTCAAAGTAGCACGCTTAGTTTAATTTCCCCAGACTCCATCTATTTTGTTCAGAACAGGGATTTTACAATTAAACTTGCCCTACATTATGTTTAAATGACATTATACATACATACATATGTATGAAAGTTAAAACTTTTCTATCCATATGTTAGTATTTTTCCGACTTCAAAAAAGGAGAAAGGTCTCAATTCGATTGTTTTTTTATGTATGTTACCGCATGACCACCGGACGAACCAATTTCGATGATTCTTTTTTTATATTATAGGTAGTGCTTCTGATATCCTATTTAAGTTTTGTTAAGATCTGACAAGCAGTTTTTGAGTTATCCGTAAGCTTTTAGTGCATTTCATTCGATATCAGTTTTCTTTTTTTGTTAAAATCTTAATAACAAAGTATATTATCTTCGTACATTGTTCGCGTACTAACAAACCCACTGATGGTGAGTGGTGGAACTCAACGCCGCACTTTGCCTTGTCACCAAGCCCAGGAAATGAAAATTCTAAACTTTTACATTTTCTAAAGTGGGAATCAAACCCATAACCTGTCACGTTTGTTGTCGCACTTGTGGCTCTGCACCACTACAGGCCTTTTATATATTTAAATACTTTTAAATACACAATACTAACAATTCTCTAAGTACATTTAATTTCGAAATGAATTCATTCAGCGACCCACTTTTGCAATGATACAATTTCTTTGTTCCATTACTTGTAAAGTAATAATAATTTATTATGTTTCTTCACGTCCGACTGAGTTAATTGTTTCCTATTAAACCTTTCATTATTAATGATACTTGGCTATTATTCATTTACTTAAACAAAGTTATATTAAAATTATTATTCGAGACGGTAGAAAGTGGGGAGAGTAGTGTTTTGACACTATAATCTCTCTGTCTATTCTGCTATACGGGATAAATTTTTCTTAACGCTGTATCCCGCATATAGCAGGTTAGGCAGAGGGAACCAGAGAACTTAAGTGTTAAGACGCTCTGTTCTCTTACAACAATTTCGTTCCCCACTTTTCGCCAAATTAAGGCATTGCGTGTTGAGTGGCAGAACTCAACGCCGCGCTTTGCCTCGTTACCAAACCCAGGAAATGAAAATACTTACATTTCCTGGAGTGGGAATCGAACCCACAACCTGTCGTGTTTACAGTCGCACGCTTGTGCCTCTGCGCCACGACAGTATTAAATGTCGTTACGCATAACATATCTAAAATTAGCGTAATACCAACAGAATATAAATGTATGATGATAAAAGAAATACATTAGTGATAACAACATTGTAGTTTTATCAGGATTATAGGAGAAAGCATGATATTTCGATACAATCGTTTTAATAATGAATGACGTAGAAATGTGGAAATGCTGTCTTATACGCGATATTTCTTTTTCTTCAATTTCACGCTTTATGCCTTATAGCAAAATGGACAGAGTGAATCTAGTGTTAAGACACTCCGTTCGATTTCGAGACATTGCACATTGACTAGGAGTACCTCAGGGCAGTATATTAAGACCCATATTCTTTCTAGTTTATGTTACTGAACGTTATAATATTAAAATACTAAACTACAAAATCATTTTATGTACAGTTCCTCTGTACTGTTTGTATGTTTTAATTATTCATACTATGCTTCATGCTATATCCCACATACCAGTGTAGTCAAGAAGAACCTAGTATCAAGACACTTTGTTCGCGGTTTTCCATCCAAATTTCAGGTGTCTAATAACGAAGGGGGCAAAGCCCATCTTTTACTAACAAATGCGGCAGTCCATCACATTTCTTAAGTTTGAAATTAACCGATATAGCTTAGCATTAAAATATAGACTGTATGTACGTAACTACATCGAAATTATACTCAACGAAATATTACAATGTTGTTTCAATCTTTGCAATTACACCTCTGATTTGATACATTGAATATTTACAGAACTCACTGCCGCGCTTTGTCTTAGTGACATTTCAAAAGTCATAAAGTTATTTTGCGTAGAACAAGTGAAGTAACGGACGACAACTAGTCTTTTTTGTATATAAAATATTATAATATTGCATTGACAAAAAATATTATAATATTGCATTGACTAAAAATATTGCATTGACAAGTCATACTCATATTGACCTGACCTACTATACAGTAAATTAGGCGCTCTAACAAATCTAGGGCAAATTTAATACGGATAATATAACTGACATGATTCTGTTTCGATTTTACTCTTATCATATTTTTTATGTAGTTTCATCCTTTCATTCCCATCTCTCTCTCATGTTTACAGGAGGGTGAGGGTGAGGGTCTAGTGTTAAGATATTCCGTTCTCCACTTTTTGGTCATTTTAAAGTTGCTGTTTGATTCAATACATAGTTACTATACTATATTCATAATGTAACTTATATCACGCCGGTCGTGGCGCAGAGGCACAAGCTTGCGACTGTAAGCGCGACAGGTTGTGGGTTCGATTCCCACTCTAGGAAATGGAATTTTTCAGTTCCGTCACTCAGCACAAAATGCCTCAATTCGGCGGAAAGTGTGGAACGGAGTGTCTTAACACTAGGTTGCCTCTGCCAATCCTACTATGTGCGGGATATAGTGTGACGCTATGTAAAAATTGATATAAGTTACATACATGTATGTATGTATGTAATATATATAACTTTTTAACCATCTTTAAAAAAATAGTATTTTTTGTGTGTTACTGCATAACTTTCTACTGGTGTACCAATTTTGATGATTTTCATATATGATTGCTTCTCATGGGACCACTATTTACATGTAAGATGGGACGAGTGGTTTTCGACTTATTCGTAATAATCTGACTTTCAGTGCATTTTATTTGGAATCGGTTTGTTTGCTAAAATCTTAAATTTACTCCATTTAATTGTATTATATTTATGGTTATAAAAATTATAAAATGGTGCCACAATTTTGAAAATAAAAATGAAATAAAGCAATCTGTATGTTTCAGAATACATTTTTGTGATGTTGGTGAAAAATCTCGTACATTCATAAACGAAGTTGTTTCGCAAACTTCTATTTGAAACTAGTCGTTGTTCGCAACTTTGTTTGTGTAGAATTTATGAGACCTGCCATATATTATTTATATTTACTGCCGCTTATTAGTAAACTTTAGGTCTAAAATTTTAGCTTAGCATATGTACTGTGTATGTAGTAGTCTTAACGCCTGTCGTGGCGCAGAGACACAAGCGTGCGACTGTAAACGCAACTGGTTGTGGGTTCGATTCCCACTCCAGGAAATGGAATTTTTCATTTTCTGGGTTTGGTAATAAGGCAAAGCGCGGCGTTGGGTTCCGCCACTCAGCACGCAATACCTCAATTCGGCGGAAAGTGGGGAACGGAGTGTCTGAACAGTAGGTTCCCTATGCCTACCCTGCTATATGCGGAATACAGCGTGAAGCTATATATGTATGTATGTACATATTTCTTTTTTCTAATGTCAAGAGCTCTGTTGTTGTTCTGATACGTTGTTCTGATACGTTTACATTTAAAATTATTTTTATTTTATAATTTAATTATTATTATAATTATTCTGCATTAAATTATAAAGTTTCTACAGAACCTGGAATACTGTTACATACTTCTACATTTTGATAATCAAAACTAAATGAATAAACGCTGTCTCAATCTGGGTACATTCTATTGTGACATGATATATTGAATTATAGTTTATGTTATTATGAGATAAGGAAATGTTCTTCACGCTGAGAAACAATGTTAGGATGCCATTTCCATCTATATTTCCTATAGTAGCTTATCTTTAAGTCTGGTTTTCTAGAGCTTTTGACGAACAGACAAACATAAACACCAAAACTTCATTACAAAGATATTCAATTACTGTTGTACTTACTGTTGTATCCCGTATATAGCAGGGCATAGGCAGTGGGAACCTGAGAACCTAGTGCTAAGACACTCCGTTCTCTTTCAACAATTTTATTCCCCACTTTCCACTGATTGCGGCATTACGTGCTGGCGGAACTCAACGCCACGCTTTGCCTTGTTACCAGACTGTTGTTAATGTTTTATCATTTCCCTAAATTTGTTTTTCAAAAATATGTTCAGCGCATATATATATTCTTACTGTTTCATTGTAGTAAAAATAGATTTTCAGCGGATATTTCATTTAGTGGCATCGTGGCGTGACTGAAAAAATCGAGTTATATCGCGCGATCCAATTTGATTCGCGAAAATGTAATAATGTCAGTATCTATTGAAGCTCTTCGGGTTTTTCTATTGAAATATATTTTGTACATTTTGTATGGATATAAGTAAGGCCAGCTTATTGTACGTATCGAGTTAATAAAATTTGTATATCTTATTTTGGGGGAAGTGAAAAATTCGACACGTTTTCGAAATGCTTCTATTTTTCAGAAAACATATAAAAATTGCTTGCTCTAGTAACTAGGGAAAGCGCGGCGTTGAGTTCCGCCAGTCGCACGCGATGCCTCAATCTGGCGGATAGTGGGGAACTGAAATATTACGGAGTGTCTTAACATTAGGTTCTCTGGTTCCCTCTGCCTTTCTTTTTTTTACGTGAGAAAATCCGTTACGGATACCCGCCCGCGGGCACTCTGATGGGTTATGTGGGACTCTGGACCGGCTGTAAAGAGGCCGACCTTATACCCACTAAAACCTCACGGTGCTCCTCCTCTACCGCCACTGGCCGAGGCCCACAGGAACTGCCCATGCGGATCCCTCTGCCTACCCTGCTATTTGCGGGATACAGCGTGAAGCTAAAAAAAAATTATATTAAATCTATGTAAGAATCTTGCAACGCTATTTTGACCCACTTTTCGAAAATCTTTACGCTGTATTCCATATACCAGGGTAAGCAGAGGGAACCAGAGAACCTAGTAATAAGACACTCCATTCTCTTAAGATTTTCGTCCCACACGTTTTCGAAAATCTGATTGGCTTGGAAATTTGTACACGTATTCAAATCCAATGACAATACATTTTTTTATAACATGAATCTGATATTTTTGCGAAGCTTATTAGGTTAATAGATTATATAAAAAAACTGTAAATTTTAAAAGAAAATTAGGAACTTCAATTCTTTCTTTTTTCAATTCTATTATTTCTTCTTTTATATTTGTGTTAGCACATACTTTTGTACTGAGTGAATCGATTTTGATGATCATTTTTTTATATGATAGCTAGTGCTTCTGATGTCATCATATAAAAGTTTAATTAAAATCGGACGAGTAGTTTTCGAATCATTCATAACACACATAAATACATAGCTTCACGCTGTATCCCGCATATAGCAGGGTAGGCAGAGGGAACCTAGTATTAAGACACTCCGTTCCCCACTTTCCGCCGAATTGAGGCATTGCGTGCTGAGTGGCGGAACTCAACGCGCTTTGCCTTGTTACCAAACCCAGGAAATGAAACCTTCCATGTTCTGGAGTGGGAATCGAACCCACAACCTGTTGCGTTCAGGTGTTCATTCATAATAATTTTACTTTTTAGTGCTTTTTATTTAAAATCAATTTTCTTTTCTTTGTTAAAATCTTATAATGAAACAAAAACACCATACATATCAAAACATACTAAAATTAGTTTAATATTTCTATAAAAAAATAATAATTAACATAAAAAAAAATCAAAATAATCTAAGATACAAACAAGTGCGTAAGGACTGATAAGAGAAGGAACTTATATCAGTAGCAGTGTAAATCTATTTGAGGTGGACGTCTAATCTTGTGATGTTGGCGAACTTAAGCGGGACATTGGTACAGGTAGGATTTGTTATATTTTTTTATTATAGAGTGTTGATCAGTGGCGAGGCGCCCGTACAACTCGATTCCCACCGGCTTGCCTAACTTTTCAAAGTATAAGTATGAGACCTAAAAAGAAGGTCGCCAGGAAAATATTGGGCATCTTATAGACCTAAATAAAAGGTCATCGCCAAAATTGTATAGTGAAATTACGAAAACCGGCTTCCCTAAACATATATACTGGCTCCCCTAAATATACATCGCGTTTCCGCAATATATATACCGGCTTCCCTAAATATACATCGGCTTCCCTTAATTTACCGGCTTGCCTAACTAAAATTTTCACCTCTCGCCACTTGTGTTGATACTCTCCGTTCTTCGTTTAAATATAGAGATAGAGACTTAGGACACTCCGTTCTGTTTTAATATAGAGGTAGCTATGTTGATTCTTTTTATTACGCACTGACTGTTAAGACATTCTGTTTTCGTTTATAAATAGAGATAGATATATATCTATCTCTATTTATAAGGACACTTCATTAACACCAGAGATGTTGTAGATGCGTTGCCAACCTAGAAGATACAGATGGAAGGGTAGGACAATGTAGTAGACCGCTATCGGAACCACCACATTTTGGGGAAAGGATAGGTGGGAAAGGAAAAAATCAAAAATTTTCATTACTTTAAGTAAATTATTATTTTGATACGTATTGAGATTGAGATGGAGGTATTGCGTGCTATCTGCAGTGTTGATCATTCATTGAAAATGGCGGAAGTGGCGGATTTGAACGTCGCGCCTCATGCTCTCATATTAGGGAAACGTATATCTTTTGATTTACTGAAAAGATACCCTAGTAAAAATACCCTTAAGGTAGTTAACTTTGATTTTTTGAAAATATTAGCTTCACGATGTATCCCACACATGGCATAAGTAGAGGGAATCTCAAAACCAAGTGTATCATTGTTCTCACTGCGTTTTTATTATCTATTTTTAGCCACTTTATCTATCAAACTCGTATGTAAGGAAACATTTCAACGTTATTTCAATCAACTCCTTTCCGATTTTCTTAAAAATTACCGCAAGCGTATACAATGACAAATTTTATCATCAAGGTCATCAAGCGTCCTTGAAGTAAATGATTTCTTTAATTAATTATAATTCTAGGAACTTTTAAACGGCTCTTCTGTAAAGTTTTTCACTTGTACCAGAATACGTAGGACCCTTCTATATGTATGTTAATATTCATAGTTCGGCGTATGCATAGTTTTTACAAAGGGCCCTAAAGTTTTTCAAACAAATGCTTCACGTATTATAAGTCGTAAATGTAAAGTAAAACAAAAACCTTTTGCCTCTTTAGGAATCGAACTCGAGACTTTCCGTTTCACTAAATAACACTCTCATACAATTGTAACGAAATTACTAATTCAACTAATAATTGTTTATTTAAAACATTTACGTAAAATTATTCTAGAATCATACGTAATTAGTAATCTTAAAAATTATCACATTATTTTGTTAGGAACTAGATACAGCACACGTGTGGATAAAATGTATATAATATTATATATTTGTATATATGGACTTGATGTTTTTGTTCTGTTGAAACTAGTGTCCTTTTATATTATGTGGACAGTAGAGTACGAAATTTGGCACAGTTAAAATTTGTATTGTGAAAAAAGTAGAAAGTCGATATTTTTTATATCGGCTACTAGCAATATTTAAAATAATATATAATAATTAAAAAAATAGCAAAAATAATAGCCCGCAGAACTTTGGCTTATTGGAGAGCTGTTGGGGAGTGCGACCCCACGGACCTGAGACCTCCAGAGGTATTGTAATTTATCCCCGCCTCTGGCTTGCGCTTCATTGGCCGGCAGAGTGGGCGCAAAACTATATGCTCGGAAGGGTGGAAGTGCTCAATCTGCGTAATAGCGGGAGAAACCCGCTCACGAGCTCACTCGCGATGGTGAAACCGAATTGCACACCTCTCTCAACACCCTTAGCCGACCACACCGATGTTGCGCCGAGGGCACCACACGCCGCTGTGGGGAGCCCATCTAGTGGAAGGCGAGTCACCGTCCGCTAACCTTTCAATTTGAGACTGTTGAAAAGGCGGACGTCCGATGATCTCAATCAATAGCCCAGTACTTAGTCCCATCAAAAACCATTCCATAGCCCTGTTTTTTGTTTTCCATATGTTCCATGGCTCCTACGCATTGACCGGTGACCATTTCTGAGCAATTGCCTATGGTTGCTCGAGATGGATCCCCGGTCAATGCGTCAGACTAAAATATTGTTGTCTCAAGGGGCCTCTACGTGTTGGACCTGTGTCCCCACCAAACCTTCCAAAGGACCGGGTTCCTTTGAACCCGAGAACCTGTATCGAGAAAATAATAATAATGCCTACGTGCCAAAACTTGCTTTCTACGGTCAGTCTCGTCGGTGTCTACGGTCAGTTTCGTGTGTACGTTGTCTGTCAGTAACTTAGTAACGCGTAGTCAGTAAGTATTTTATATATACTAGTGTCCGTGTTGACGCGCTAACAACGCGTTGTCTAGTAACGTATATGTCACTTTATATAAACATTAATGTCAAATAGTTTTAGTGTGTGTAAGATTTATTTTATTAATTTAGTATACTTTTTATTCATTCGCTATATAAATTATAAGTGTGCCAAGTTTCATGTTCCTTCGTTTAATTTTCGCAAAAAATGGGTACCAAGTTTTTGCTTCAGATATTATTATATAAATAGAAGATTACATTTTTTGTCTTTTTTACAAAATATGGCAAAGTAAATAAAATAATAATAAGTGCGAATTATAATCGAAAATTAAATCATTTATATCTATCTATGTAACTTTTTGTTATATTAACAGATATTTTTCTTCCGCTTTGGCAAAGGTCAATGCCTCGAACGGTTATCTGAGTCATAGAAGGACTAAATTATACGTACTTGAGTGTTTAAGATTTAAGTATTACTTTTATCGTGCGAGAACAACGATAATATTTACTTTACGATATATTAAATGTTATTTGCTAAGGCCATTGTAAATATTTTCATTTCCCCGCTAAAGTAAGATAATGCGCGGCGTTAAGTTCCGCCAACCAATACGTTATAACAATTTCGTTCGGAAAGACAACGGAGTGTTTTGGCACTAGATTGTCTCTGTCTATTTTGCTATGAGGAAAGAAGAGTGACGCTGTTTATTGTGTAGTTTTTGTAGTAGTGGCCAACCGTCCATATAACACGATTTTCATCGGCTTACCTTTCATTAAAAAATTGAGATAGCAAAAAACAAGCTCAACAAAAATGTAGATGCCAAAAAACAAGGTCGACAAAAACTTAAAATTGTATACCATAAATTTATATTACATTTTGGTCCATGTCGGACCTGTGTATGCAGGCTTACCTCTGTATATTGGCTTAGCTATGTATACCGGCATACCTCTGCCTGCCGGTTTACCTATATATATCGTCTATAAAATTTTCACCTTTCCTCACTGATAAGTATTTTTTTTTCTTTTCTTTTTTTTAGTTTCACGTCGTATCCCGCTTATAGCAGGGTAGGCAGAGGGGACCAGAGAACCTAGTGTAATGACACTCCGTTCTCTTTTAACATTTCCGTTCCCCATTCGCAAATACGTAATATGTATATGTAGTGTAAATTTAAAATCATTATTTATGTAATAATAATTACATATAGAACACGTAAATTATGAAATAATTACTTACAATCTAATCAAAGTAATTCGAAATACTAATCGCTATCCGTTGATCTTGTCGCCTACTAGCACAATACGTAATGAATGTTAATTCTTAATTGGTACTTGAAATAAAATTTTATTTCCTAAGATATATGCTAAAAAAGAATATTAAAAATGCGGACGGAGGAGTACGAAAATTGGCATATATGTATATACATATATGATACTGGAGGAAGGTCACGTAAAAAGCATGAGGACCCCCCTGGAGGGCATGCATGAAGAGGTTAATGACTGTTGGCGAGGCGAAAGAGGTATGCAGGGACCGTAGCGTTTGGTGCCCCGTTCTTTCTACTATCCCGCTAGGGATAAAGCGTGAAGTTAGGTAAGGTATGTATATTTATATTTCCGGGTACTTTATTGTCACAATGTATATATAACGTTCATAGGAGAGTAATTAAAGTTTCAACAAAAAAGAAAATTACTCCAAATAAGATGCACTAAAAACTAATTGTCAGATCTTAACTAAATTTTAATGGGAAGTATGCCAAGTTTCATGCTACTCAGTCCTCGTAACTTTGGTAAAAAGGGGTACAAAGATTTTGCTTCACGTATTAATATAAAAATATGTGCAGTTTTTGTTAACAAATAACAGTTGTTGAATTGAGGCATTGCGTGCTGAGTGACGGATCTCAACGCCGCGCTATGCCTTGCTACCAAATACAGGAAATGACACTAGGTTAAATATAATGCCATGTACATATACCTATGTATGCTAAATTTATAAAAGTATAGCTCGCGGAATACTCTTATGATCACTTTTATATGGCTTCAGCTTTCAGCTTAAATAAGGCTTCGTTTATTTATTGATAGTAACTTAAAATAGACACAAAATACACGCTTCAATTTGTATTTACGGTACAATTGTTTGTTAAAATAATTGAAATTTTAATCAAAAAGAACCGATTTCAAATAAAAAGTCATATTATTAAGACGCAATGCCTCAATTTGGCGGAAAGTGGGAAAAGACAATGATGAAAGAGAATTGAGTGTCTTAACACTCTGTTCTCTGCTTCTGGGTATGGCGGGGTAGGCAGAGGCCTATCCCGCTATATGCGGGATACAGCGTGAAGTTAAAAAAAAAAAATATTAAGACTAACTCAAATATTACTCATTAGATCTTAATTAAACGCCTGTCGTGGCGCAGAGGCACAAGCGTGCGACTGTAAACGCGACAGGTTGTGTGTTCGATTCCCAGTCCAGAAATTTTTCATTTTCCTGGGTTTGGTAACAAGGCAAAGCGCGGCGTTGAGTTCCGCCACTTAGCACGCAATGCTTCAATTCGGCTAAAGTGGGGAACGGAGTGTCTTAACACTAGATTTCCTCTGCCTACCCTGCTATATACGGGATACAGCGTGAAGCTATGTATGTAGGTCTTAAATAAAGTTAAATGGATCCACATCAAAAATACTAGCTATGATATAATAAAAGAATCATCAAAATTGGTTCACCCAGTGGGGAAGTAAAACTTTGGAAAGGGAAGTCCGACCTGGACAACGGTATAGGATGTTAAGTTTTTGTCGAGCTTGTTTTTCTGCAATTCTATTTTTTTCTGAACCTTATTTTTACTGTGAGTACAAATTTTCGTTGATCTTGTTTTTTTGCAATATCAATCCCGCGTATCAAGGTCAGCCGATAGGAATCGTGTTATATGGACGTCTTGCCACTGTCATTCATTTTTTTTTCTTTTAACATCACGCTGTAACCCGCATATAGCAGGGTAGGCAGCGGGAACCAGAGAACCTAGTGTTAAGACACTCCATTCTCTTTCAACAATTCCGTTCCCCACTTTCCGTCGATTTGAGGCATTGCGTGTTGAGTGGCGGCTAGCGTTAACCTAACGCCGCTATTTGCCTTATTACCAAACCCAGGAAATGAAAATACAAAATTTTACATTTCCTGGAGTGGGAATCGAACCCACAACCTGTCGCGTTTACAGTCGCTTGTGCCTCTGCGCCACGACGGGCATATATTATAATTATAAAAAATACAATCGAATTGATAACCTCCTAGTAGTTTAAACTAGGCTAATAAAATAGTCCAAATTAAAGCTATACCTTACATAATGTTGATATAACTACTAACGAACGAAAATTTCAATGAAATGGGTCAATTGCTTTCAACACGCTCCTATAATAATTCGTTTATAAATACATGAACGTAACTCTATGTATTTTCTATATAAATTAACACTTATTTTTACGCCTGTCGTGGCGCAGAGGCACCAGCGTGCGACTGTAAACACGACAGGTTGTGGGTTCGATTCCCACTCTAGGAAATGTTAGTATTTTCATTTTCTGGGTTTGGTAACAAGGCAAAGCGCGGCGTTGAGTTCCACCACTCAACACGCAGAGCCTCTATTTAGCGGAAAGTGGGGAACGGAATTGTTGTAAGAGAAAGGAGTGTCTTAACACTAGTTTCTCGCGTTCCCTCTGCCTACCCTGCTATATGTGGGATACAGCGCGAAGATAATATATATATATATTTGTAAAGTTACTTATTAACTGACTTCAAAAAGGAGGAAGACGGCTGTTTTTTATGTGTGTTACCACATAACTTTTTTACTGGGTGAACCAATTTTGATGGTAATTTTTTTATATGATAGATAGCTCTCGTAGCTTCTAATGTTCAATATACATAAATTCCATTTAAATTTTGTTAAGATCGGACCAGTAGTGTCTGAGTTTAAAATTTGGATTCCTTTTTTTATTTAATTTTTTAGTTATATACTTCAGAAATGTGTCATTTAAATAAAAATAAATAGAGAAAAATTATACAATAATATTGAAAATGCCATCGTGGCGCAGTGATCTCACTGTAAACGCGATTGGTTGTAGGTTCGATTCTCACTGGGGACAAAGATTATAATTAAAGATTAGATTGTACTTAAATGTAGCTACTTTAGATGCACTAGCTATAATAAAGAAAAAGAACCATCAAAATTAGTTCACCCAGTAAAAAGTAATACGGTAACACATAAAAAACCAATTGAATTCAGAACCGAATTGAGAACCTCCCTTTTTTAGAATTTGGTTAAAAAAAGATACTATAACCATTTAATATCATAATAAATTATTATTCGCACAATAAGCTTTGATGAGCTTTTATCGTTCCAAAATGACGTGGGATTAAATACATTGACACCCACTCCGTCACCGTAACGAACAATATTCATTGGAAATGACAAATTTAGTATTTTCAATAATTAATAGTCGTTTATCTTCATATGTATAAAACTCATCAGTTACTGACTGACAGATAACGCACAGTCAAAACTAGATTATACTAGAGAACTAAAATAATTAAATTTGGCATATATGTAGGTTTTTTATATAGCGATAGAGTTTAAATTCTTGTGGTGTATATTTTTTATGAAATTATTATTTTTCGTTATTACTTAAAACTTGACTTATATAGCTACATAGATAGTTATTTCAAATTCTTTAAAGAGTCCATTCTTTTAAAGCATTTAACATTGCCATAAAATCGGAATGACCAAATAAATATATTTCTCAACAATTTACATAAAAATTTTAAAATTATGGCCACATTTACTTATTAGTATCATCAATTGTTCCAGGGTTTCCACCAGGATGGTCACACGGCGATGACGTCCGGCAAGAAGATGGAGTCGAAAGGCACACAGATACACTTGCCGCTGATGGGGCGCGGCAGTCGCGGCGAACTCAGCGATAAGGTCATGTTCTCAGTCAAATCACCACCAGAACAACTTAACAATGGACAGTTACTTGGGTAAGTTGGGTATAATTGGGCTATATGTTATTTTTTGTTTTAAATAACAGGGTAGTCAAAAATTTCTCTTTTTACGTGGCAAGGCGAAAAGGCAAAGCGCGGCGTTAAGTTGTGCCACTCAGCAAGTTTAGAAAATACTTTATTAAATCATAGTGGCGTTCCATGCGATATATGGTGACTACTTCGTTCTTGCCTGTTAGTTGTCTAGCTTCACACTTTATCCCACCTCAAAGTAATGAGAGACAGTTTAGTGTCAAGGCATTCCATTCTCCACTTCACCTGTAATGGACACAATGTACGAAGATAGTGGCGGATCTAAACGCCGCGATTTGTCTTACCAGGCTGAGGAAAAAGCATGAAGCTATTGAAAAAATAGTATTATTTAGTTATTGCCTATTATTTATATTTATTAAGTTAACCATCTGACCTTCTATAAGTAAATATTTTTGCCTCATACAAGTGAAATTGCTTAGATTACTTATTAGGTGAGTTATTCGGTTCAGCCTTCGAATGATTGATCTACGAAATACCTTTCGCTAACAAATAAATGAATTTTCTTGGAATTTTCCACACGTAATATATACTGTACTAACTTTTACACGTGACCTTGCTCGCATCGAAGCCCTGAAATTAATTTAAAAAATCATTATATTTCATTAAAAATGAATGAATATTATATATTTTTTTTAATATTTTTTTTAAGAAAAAGTATGTTATGTCTTTTTTAATGTCCTCTAAGTATATATATAAAGTTTCATGATAATTGGTTGAGTAGTTTTGGCGTGAAAGCGTAATAAACAAACTTAGGGATGTTAAGTTAGCTGTATTCTGCGACTTCGTTTGCATGGACCATAAACTCTGAAACCCAGTTTTTGTAGGAGTTTTATGAAATCGTCGCTAAGTACTTCCCTACACTCAACAAATAGTCTACATGTCAAATTTCACTTATCTATGGCCAGTAGTTTCGTCTGTATGTTGTCTGTCAGTCACTCAGTAACACAAGAATCTTATTTATATTTATAAACGGTTTAAGATCGACTTTGATTCATACATTCTTGAGAATTATAACTTTTTTCTCTATTTAGTTCTTGCTAGTAAAGTAAATGCTTTTAAGATAAGTCAGTCATTCAATTATTTTTTCTTTGTGTGAATAATAATGTACTTATGAGTAACCAAGAGCAGATAATAGTTATTATTATTTTTAAAGCATATAAGCATTAATTGTGAAAGTTTTTGATTGAGTGGGGAACAGACTGTCTTAACACTAGGTTCTCAGGTTCCTTTCTACCTCTCTGCCTACCCTGCTGTATGCGGGATACAGCGTGCAACTAAAATAATTTCAAATCATTGTAAGTTTGAATTCTATTTGAGAAAATATTACAATACACAAAGTTTTATGCCACTCGGTACGTTATGCCCTATAGAGGAATTTATAGTCGAGTTCTGTTTTACGCCCCTTACCACAAAGCAGGGTAGTTAGAGCTCTCCATTTTCCCTCCGATATAAAGTACGGCGTTGAGTTCCGCCACATGCCATTCCTTGATTTCGGGTGGAAAGAGGAGATTGGGGTGTCTTAACACTAGACTCTTTGACTACCATGCTATACGGGAAAAAAGGTAGATATTTTTTGTTTTAGCTTCACGCTGTATACCGCATATAACAGGGTAGGAAGAGAGAACCTGAGAACTTAGTGTTAAGACACTCCATTCCCCCCTTACTGCCGAATTGAGGCATTGCGTACTGAGTGGTGGAACTCAACGCCGCGCTTTGCCTTGTTACCAAGCCCAGGAAGTGAGAAATACCCACAACCTGTCGCGTTTACAGTCGCATGCTTGTACTTCTGTGCCACGACAGGCGTTATATTTTAATAAATTATCAAGTCAAATATAGTGCTGAAGCCCCTTATTGGACGAAAAATAGAGAACAGAGTGTCTTATCACTACGTATTCGATATTTCCGTTGAATATAGAAAAGAAATGGAAAATTTCAAGGATTCTTAGAATTACATAAAAGAACAAGGAAATATTTATATAGTGTTACAACTTTATGATAGTACTAGATTTAACTTAAAAGGAATTAATTTTTATTAGGTGGCGTTCTTTGTATATTTACATATTTTACATTACAATGGCTCTCGGGGTGAAGTGCTGAAGGGTGAAGAAGGGCAGCGTTTGACTGTATACGAAAGTGGTTCTAGGTTCGATTCTCACTCGGAGAAATTATTATATTTAAATTATTTTAAATCTTCCATTCCATCCATCCATTTCCATCTTCATTCTGCGTTGGCAAAACAAAGCACGGCGTCGAGTTCCGCCACTTAATACAATATGTCTGGAATTTCGGGTGGGAAGCGGTGAAAGGGAGGGTCTTAACACGAGTTCTCTCTCGGACTGCTGCTATTATGGGGCGTAAAAAAAATATTACTTTATTTTTCCGTTCTGCTAACAAAAGGTTAGCGTTAATTTCCCGACAGAGAGTTTGGACACTAGGTTTTGCCTGTTTACCATATTGTACTCTACTATTTGAAATAAAGCGTAATACTGACTTTTTTACATGTTACATATTATATAACTGCGTTTTTCGCTCTGGTGAAACAAATCTGGAGTGAGAATGGAGTGAGAATCAAACCTACTACCTGTCACGATTACAGTCGCACACTTGTGCCTCTGTGTCAGAACAGGCGTTGAGTAGCGTTGAGTCGGTTCATTTGTAAAGTAATATTTACTTCAAAATTTTTATTTTTTATGTATTTAAACTTACCCTTCCGTTATATAACGGTATTCTGGTCATATCGTAGGTAACTGAATACAAAAACTGTTTACGTTTCGAATTTAAAATTTCACGGAAACACGATTATCTGAATAACTAATATTGTTATGACGTAGGTGCAAATGTGGGAAACATTTTTTTGGAAAGATTTCGATTTTAATATGAATATCAGCTGATATGGCTAACTGTTAACACGATTGGTTATAGGTTCGAGGCCCACTCGATGCAATGTATGTTTAATTTTTTGTTTGGTTTAACGCTGTAGCCCGCACATTGCAGGGTAGACAGAGGTAACCACAGAACCTAGTGTTAATATACTCCATTCTCTTTAAACATTTTTATTCTCCACTGTACACCGAACTGAGACATTGCGTGCTGAGTGGCGGATCGCAACTTGCCTTGCCTTGTTACCAGACGACGAATAGGAAACCAATATTATTAAATATTTTCACTCTGGAGTGGGAGTCAAACCCACAACCTTTCGTGTTTTCAGTTGCACGCTTGTGCCTCTGCGTCACGACAGGCCTCTATGTTTATTTAATTTTCATTTATCCGGTCTACTGACGTTGAGCTCCGCCATTCAGCGCGCAATGTCTCTAATTTGAGCGGAAAGTAGACAACGGACTGTCTAGACATTAGACTGTCTATTGTAGAAAGTTATTTGAAAAATCTTAAAAAATTGTTTTCATTTTATGCTTTTCATAATGATTGGGATTTGAACTATTCTACGTCTATATCGCTTATAATTTAGTATTCAATAGTAAAGTTTTGGTCCCGATGTTTCGGACACTTTACAGTAGTCAGTGGTCACGGGTAGACGGATAAGTTGAAAAAAAAAATAACCGACTGTATTTTTTTATGTATTTGTTACCATATATTTTTTTACTGGGAAAGCCAATCTTGATAAATCTTTTTTTATATGATAGCTTCTGATATGGTTTTATTTCAATTTAAATAAGATATGACGAGCAGTTTTTGAGTTATCCGTAATAATGTAGGTTATTAGTGCTTTTTTGATTAATATTATAATTCTTTTCTAAATATGTCCATCTGTTCATGTTTGTTTTGAATGAAACAATTTTATCTGTATTAATCGTGTATATTTTAGTATCAGGTTGACTCTACCTGATAACATGGACTACGGTACAGTGTTTGAAATTTCGGGGATTTTCCAAAATACTTTCAATTTCTTTTCTGTTTCACGCTGTTTCTGCATAGAAGGGTAGAAAGGGAGAGCCTAGTGTTAAAATACTCCGTTCTTAATGTTACGCCCGAATTCGAGACATTGCGTGCTGGGTGGCGCAACTCCACGTCTCGATTTGTTTATCCCGAGCGAAGAATGGAAAATAATTTAACTATAATAAATTCCCCGAGTGGAAATCGAACCCACAATCACCCGTGCTTATAGTCTGTTGCTATCCCAATACGCCACGCATCAGCACTTAAGAGACGATTGATAGAAATTCCTGCTAAAAACGAGAAAAAAATAAATTTTAGATTTTATAATCAATATAAACCAAGTAGCGGGTTAAAACTAGTATACATATGTAAAAAAAACCATAGGGATTTGTTTAAGTATGTTTTTTTATAATATTGTCAGAGGATTGTCAAAGAGCATTGTTAGGAGTTTAGTGAAAAGATAGACCCGAAAATAAGGGTATTTATTAATTGTATTGGATTTAAATGTTGTTTCTTTCACTTACAAAAACTCTATTGAGTCTTTATTTTTTCAAATGATCATTATACATATATAAAAATATAGGACGCTAGAATATAAAACGTATGTACATACATATGAACAATACCCTATCTAGCAAATGTGGATCTGAAATAGACGGCCTTGGCTGTTTGCTGAAGGGCTTACGCCGTTTTAATTATCGCTGCTATAGCCGCTTCTGCAACACTACGAATAATATGTAATATATTTATACTAGTTGTACCCCGTTACTTTCCTTGTATAGACTAAACCTAATTCCTGTCTTTCCCCATTTTCGTTGGAGTTTTGAGAAATCCTCTCTGAAATAATCCTTACATTCCCTAAGGAGGGTACATGTGAAATTTTAATTTTCAAGGACCTGTTCGTTGATTCTTTATCATGGAATATATGCAAGTGTTCTATATTTTACATAGTTAAAGATTTTTTTTCGTCTTTACACCCCTAGTGTCAAGTCACTTCGGGCTCTACTTTCCAACTCATATAAGTATTTTTTTTAATATAGTCCGCCTGTCGTGGCGCTGAGACACAAGCGTGCGACTGTAAATGCGACAGGTTGTAGGTTCGATTCCCACTCCAGGAAATGTTAGTCTTTTCATTTCCTGGGTTTGGTAACAAGGCAAAGCGCGGCGTTGAGTTCCGCCACTCAGCACGCAATGCCTCAATTCGGCGGAAAGTGGGGAATAGAGTGTCTTAACACTAGGTTCCCTCTGCCTACCTTGCTATATGCGGAATACAGCGTGAAGCTATATATGTATCTACGTATATAGTAAAAAATTTTCATTGTCACCCGTTTTCCCGCATAGCAGAGTAGTCATAGAGAATTCATTGTCAAGAAATTCCTTTTTCCACTCTCCGACAGCAGGTGAGACATTGCGTATTCAGTTGCAATACTTAACGCTGCGCTTCATCTATTGAGAATAGAAAAATGAAAACAATTTAAATTTGATAATTTTCCTAGTGGGAATCGAACCCGCGACCACTTTTACTTACAATTACATAATATTCCATTACGGTATGAAGGCCTTAATATAGTGACCATGCCATATATTCTCATTAGGGCGATTGGGTGAAATTAAAAACGTTTGCTATTTCCTTTATTAATTGTATGTACTTTGGATATTTTCGAGGTTATATTAGTTTAGTGTAGCTTGACAAATACGGGGCTCGGCTCCGCCATTTTGCGTGTAATACTTATTTTTTTAGCTTCACGCTGTATCCCGCATATAGCAGGGTAGGCAGAGGGAACCAGAGAATCTAGTGTTAAGACACTCCATTCTCTTTCAACATTTCCGTTCCCTACTCCCCGCTGGATTAAGGCATTGCGTGCTGAGTGGCGGAACTCAACGCTGCGCTTTGCCTTGTTATAAATACGGAAAGAAGGAAATAAAAATACGAAACTTCTTGGAGTGGGAATCGAACCCTCAACCTGTTGCATTTACAGTTGTAAGCTTGTGCCTCTTGTAAAAGTAAATGAATCTATAATTCATATTTTGAATATAATATAAAAATTACATCAAAAAACATAGTATATACGACCGATTCTAATATGATTTTATATGGAGGGTATGAAAAAAATCTCATTTCGTTGCGTCCCAGATCACAGTAAGTGGCTCACTTGCAGGTCACCTACTTGCTATACAAATTCGTTTTACGTTCAAATAACTTAAAACATACGACAGGTTGTGGGTTCGATTCCCACTCCAAGAAATGTTAGTCTTTTCATTTTCTGGGCTTGGTAACAAGTTCCGCCACTCATCACGCAATGCCTCAATTCGGCGGAAAGTGGGGAACAGAATTGTTGTAACAGAACGATCTGTCTTAACACTAGGTTCTCAGGTTCCCTCTGCCTACCCTGCTATATGCGGGATACAGCGTGAAATTAAAAAAAAAAGGAAACACTTAGAATATTCTCTGGTTCCCTCTGTTTACCCTGCTATGTGCGGGTTACAGAGAGAGGCTAAAACAATAGACTATAGTATTTTTTAAAGAGAGTGTGGGAGAGATAGAGAGGCCATAATGTCATAGTTGGATTTGTCACTGTAACGTGATTGGTTGTTAGTTTGATTCTCAGTCGAGGATATCATTATATTCTAAAAAATATTTTTGTGTCTTCGCTTTGGTAACACAAAGCACGGCGTTAAGTTTCGCCATGTTGAGTTTTGCACTTCGGTGCATAATTGATATTCATAATTATTAAAGCGCAAAACTCAAAGCGGCGGAACTCAACGCTGCGCTTTGTCATACTAGAGTGAAGAAAACAATTATATCTTAACTAAATTTAAATGACCACATCAGAAGCACTAGCTATCATATAAAAAAAAGAATCTTCAAAATTAGTTAGTACTAGTAATTTAAATCTAGTAAAAAGTTAAACACTCATTGTGAGCAGAACATTGTGAGCGGAACCCAACGCCGCCTAACCAAGAATCAAAAATAATAAATACTTTCTCTAGTAAAAATAAGGCTTCTTATCTAAATAAGATCTGATGAGTAGTTTTTGAGCTATTCGTAATAATTTTAGCAGTTTATTTAAAGCCTGTATTCTATTTTGTTAAAATCTCAATCATGACAGCATATATATGAGGTAGCTGTAACATTTATGTTAGCGTTTCCTCAAGAATTCATTTCGTAAGCAAATTTTCTTTTACATATATACACAGTGGCAATGCGTGACTGTGCATACCATTTACTGAACTTACGTCCCCTAAAACATTCCAAACATCACGTTCCGGCACTCGCCCTTGAACTTGCTAGCTTATGTAACGATGAAAATTGTTATTTTAATAATTATTTATATACATTATTATATAAGAATCGTGGCGCAAAGGCAAACGCGTGCGACTGTAACGCGATAGGTTGTGGGTTCGATTCCCACTCTAGAAGACGAAAATATTGAAAAATATTTAGCGTTTTCATTTCCTCGCTCTCCAAGCTCGACGTTGAGTTCCTCCTACTCAGCACGCAATGCCTCAATTCGGTGGAAACTGGCAAACGGAATTGTTGAAAGAGAACGGAGTGTCCTAACACTATGTTCTCTGGTTCCCTCTGCCTCCCCTGCTATGTGCGGGATACAGCGTGAAGCTAAAAAAAATATATAAATGTAAGATTTTTTTATTCAACTGATTTAACTGATCTAACTGATTTGACTTTAAGATTTCATTATTCAACTGATTCATATGGCTTCCTCCCAAAACTTTTGCCACCTTTGGCATAATAAAATGTGTTGCTATAAAATAGGTGTACCAAAAAACATACTCGTATATTTGAGATCTAGAGATCTCTCTCTAGCTGTTACCCGCGGTTTCGCTCGCGTAGTCAATAGCAGTACTACATGTTTTCACTCGGAGACATAATTATATTTAAATTATTTTCATTTCCTCCCACTTGCATGATAAAGGGTAGAGTTGAGTTCTGCTACTCAACTCGCAATGTTTGGAATTCAGGCGGAAAGTAAAGAATGGAGTGTCTTGCTTCTTTCTACTAGGGTTTCTTTTATTCTGCTTTTCGGAAAAAAGGGAGAAGCTGCTAATGTCAAGACATTCCGATCTTTACATTAAGTTCGACTTCGAGATATTGAGTGGCGGAACTTAACGCCGCACTTTGTTTTACCATAGTGAAAAAGTACAATAAATTATATATATAATAATTTCCCCGAATGGGAATCGAACCTGCAACTCCTTTATAGTCAAATACTGTCCCGCTGCACCACGTTAACGAAATTAAATTAAATTCATATAAGTATATTGCATTCGCTGTTTAATTTAAAGTGCTTCACGTTATATGACATGGTGACGTTTAATCTTCCTGTGAGTGTGTGCGCTGTATGCATTTATTTTAATTTAAAATAGTAATAATAAGAACGCCTGACGATAAGACGCCTATAGTGGGTTCGATTCCCATTCCAGAAAATGGAATTTTTCATTTCCTGGGTTTGGTTACAAGGCAAAAGCGCGGCGTTGAGTTCCACCACTCAACACACATACCTCAATTCGGCGGAAAGTGGGGAACGAAGTGCCTTAACACTAAGTTCCCTCTGCCTACCCTGCTATATGCGGGATACAGCGTGAAGCTATTATATATTCATTATTGCACTTTATAAGAACAATGAATATAGTATAAACAGTATTGTTGGCAAAGGTGGACTTATTTCTAATGGAAATTTCTTCCAGTCAATCTATGGGTATGAGAGCAAGAGTAAAACATTTGCAGGTATCAAATTGTAAAAATATATTATACACACAAATATAAATATACATATACATATATTGCTATGTATGTATAAATAAAAAAAATGAAATTTAAAACGTCCTTCTACTTTACCTTTTTTAAAAATTGGATAATAACTATTTTTTTTCTTTTCCAGAGGCTCACAAATGAACCTATGCAACGGGGGCACTAGTGCCATAACAGGCTTAGTGCCAAAGATACCCAACGGTTATGGGGACCAAAAGAAGCCAATGGCATCACTCACTCATCTGCCAAAACGCCCGCCAGTCGATATAGAGTTCTCCGATCTCTCCTACTCAGTCAGTGAAGGAAGGAAGAGAGGTTATAAGGCATTGCTCAAATGTATTAATGGAACGTTTAGATCCAGCGAATTGACTGCGATAATGGGGCCTTCGGGCGCTGGGAAAAGTACTCTGATGAATATTTTGGCTGGATATAAGTAAGTTTTATGTTTTATTTTTTTTAAGGTAATGAGGCCAGTCGTGGTGTAGAGGCACAAGCGTGTGAGTATAAACGTGACAGGCTATGGGTTCAATTCCCGCTATAGGAAATGATAATATTAAAAGTTTATAATTATTAATATTTAGTATTTTCGTTTCTTCACTCTGGCAACAAGGTGAAGCGCGGGGTTGAGTACCGCCACTCAGCACACAATGTCACAATTCAGCGGAAAGTGGGGAGCGGTAATCTTATGAGAACAAAGTGTTAAGAACTCTAGGTTTTCAGGCTCCCTCTGCCTTCATGCCTTGTGCAGGATATTGCGTGAAACTAAAAAAAACAATAAAATGTTGAAAGACCATTCGTGGGCCGGGGTTTGATTGTAAATATGAATTCTTGTGGGTTCGATTTTCACGCAGGAGTGATCATTTTTAATTTATCTTCATTTATCAGCTCTGGTGGCGTTGTCTTTTTTTTCTTAACTCACAATATCTTGTACTCAGACGGAAAGAGTTGAACGGAGTGTTGTGACAATAGATTCTCTCTGTCTATACTGCTATGCGGGATAAAGCGTGAAGCTAAAATAAGTTAAATTTTTGAAGTGATATTTTTTTTGTATTATTGTGATCTGCTCATTTAGTCTCAATGCAATGAAAAAGTGACAAACAGATCTGTAACTAAAGATGACAAAGTGTAACATTTACATAAAGTACAAAACATACTAAAATATGAAATAGAGCCATTATTATATTCAATAGTAATTTCTAAATATTCGTAGTTTTTTCTTTATTGGGTTTCTGCATTGAACCCCCAACAATCGCGTGTAGAATCAATTCTAACCACTGCACCATGTTAACGTATTCTCGTATTCCTTATACAATTCAATAATTAGGTATATACTGTATTTATATGCAATTATTTCCAAGATTACAATCAAAACGTCGACTTTGAGACGCAATTAAAACAACTGTGTGCTTAAACCGTAAAGGTGCATTTTTCCCTCACAATAACCGACAATTCTTCCTATAATAACGTCGCATTATTAAGATTATTACATACATATGAGTACATAGCTTTACGCTGTATCCCGCATATAGCAGGGTAGGCAGAGGGAACTTAGTGTTAAGACACTCTGTTCCCCACTTTCCGCCGAATTGAGGTATTGTGTGCTGAGTGGTGGAACTCAACGCCGCGCTTTTGCCTTGTTTCCAAAGAAATTAAGAAAATAAAAGAAAATTAAAATTTCCCAGAAAATTAAAAATTCCATTTCCTGGAGTAGGAATCGAACCCACAACCTGTCGCGTTTACAGTCGCACGCTTGTGCCTCTGCGCCACGACAGGCTTTATTAACATGTCTCGATTTCGGATAAAATATGATGAGTAATTAACAATAGGTCTCTAACCCTGCTATAACTGAAAAAGTGTGAAATTAAAATAAAAATACTACATAATGAGCTCGTTGATTTTCGCGATTATTACACATATTAAATGAAACTATTTTAACCGGATTAATCGCATATATTTTAGTATTTGGAATTACATTTTTAGAACACTTTACAGTAGTCTGTGGCCATAGGTAGACTGCTCGCGGCATCGCTTTAAGAAATTGATGGATGTAAAATATCTATAACATTTCGGCTTTAGAGAGGTTTCCAAAATTAAAATATTTTCGTTATATTTAAAATAGTTTCATTTAAAAATACTACAGTTTATACAATTTATCTACGTTTATATATCTTGTAGGTTGCTCTACTGACTTACTAGCTGACCTTGTTCTTTTCTCAACGGTTAACATGTAATACGCATCGATTTTTTTTATCGTCATGCTGTGTCCCGCATATAGCAGGGTAAGCTGAGAAAGCCTGAGAACCTAGTGTTAAGACACTCCGTTCTTTTAGGATTTCCGTTTACCACCTTCCGTCAAATTGAGGCATTGAGTGGCGGAACTCAACGCCGCGCTAAACTACTATACTACTACTATACTAATTAATAATAATTATAAATATTAAAAATTTTCGTTCCCTGTAGTAGGAAATCGAACTCACAACCTGTCACGTTTACAATCGTACCTCTGCGCCATGACAGGCCTCTTACTTATTTCGTTGCTTATAATTAAATTTTTATTTGATTCTTATCGAAACTTAACGATAAGTTTCCCTTGAAAATAAATTAGTTTCTAATTCAGGAATAATAAATGTGATAGACTCACGAAAGTATATTTTGGTTCGTTCATTTCTGAGTTTATGTCAGTTATACAACGGAATTTTGTACCTTTTTATGGCAACATTATAAATGATAATAATTCTTTTTCGTCGTTTGTAGGAAATGGTAGAGAAGATTAAAAAACTGCTTTAAATATAAGTAAGCTATTTCTTTGTTTCGTTTTGCTTTATTATTGAGGCATATCTTTTATGGTAGTTATTTCAAATGATAATTTCATAATTTCCTACAATATATATAGATTATAATTCTGTTTGGTAAGGGATAAATGTGGCTTTGCGTTTTCACGTCTTTTAATTTGGCTAAAAAATAGGGTTAATGTAAAAAAATAAAGGAACATAAATATAAGGAATATTTAATTATAAAGAGAACTAAATTAAATAGAGATTTAATGAATGTTATTTTATTACAGAACTTCCAACGTAAGCGGCTCAATACTCATTAATGGTAAGGAAAGAAACTTGAGACGATTTCGCAAACTATCCTGCTACATAATGCAGGACGACTGTCTATTACCGCATTTAACTGTACGCGAAGCAATGAACGTGTCAGCTAATCTAAAACTTGGTAAAGACATGACAGTTACCGCAAAGAAAATTGTCATCGACGAAATATTGGAGATGCTTGGTCTAGTCGAAGCTGGTGATACTCGAACTATAAACCTTTCTGGAGGCCAGAAGAAACGGCTTTCCATAGCTTTAGAGTTAGTTAACAATCCGCCTGTGATGTTTTTTGATGAGCCAACTTCTGGGTTGGATAGCTCTTCGTGTTTCCAATGTATATCGTTATTAAAATCTCTGGCAAGAGGTGGCAGAACTATTATTTGTACCATCCATCAACCGTCGGCGAGGCTGTTTGAAATGTTTGACTTTTTGTACACATTGGCTGAAGGGCAATGTATATATCAAGGACCGGTTAGCGGATTGGTGCCGTTCTTATCATCCATGGCGCTGCATTGTCCGAGTTATCACAATCCTGCTGATTATGGTAAGATTTTTTTATGAGATTTGTTTGAATAACAATTTATAGTAATAAATATTTAGATTTAAAATTATTTTGTTTGTAAAGAAGAGAATTTTATCAAAATTAAATGCCGAAATTCCAGTTACTTTAATATCTACCTACTGTTTAGTAAAATTATAGTAAAATAAACTTATATACAAAGATCATGAATATGATGGAACCAATTATAATTGATTCCAATTTACGTAAAGTGAAATCAACCCAAGTTGTTGCATATAAGTAATGTATCTCCTGATATCCGATCTCTTAAGGGAGAAGGGTTTCCTTAACTGAAACCTGCCAGATTATTTGCTATTTGATCCTAAGCCGGATTACATATTCAAAATAACTTAAACTTTATTTCTTACGTAAATGTTCCTTAAAATGAATATTTGGGATTTTTTCTTTTTTTTATAGACTGAGACTGACTCTGTTAAGCAAAATTTCATGTTAGAGCGTTTTGTTTTATTTTTTTCTAAATTAAGAACTTTAAGTGTCATATACATATTTAGTATCTAACGCCACCCTTTAACCAAATCAGCGAAATATAATTTATTTAAATATCAATATTTTCTCGAGTTGAATTCGAACCCATAACCCTCAGGCGTCAGAAAGATATTTCAGAAATGCACCACGATGGCATTTTCCAATTTATATTATGGTAAATATTCATATCTTTTTCAGTTATGGAGGTAGCAACTGGTGAACACGGTGATTGGGTGCACAAGCTTGTGATGGCGGTGAACAAAGGCAACTGCGGCCGCGGGCAGTCATCAACTTCGTCATCATCATCATCTGTGCCTCAAAACTGCAATTATAATAATCAGAGCAAGAACAACGTTAAGAAGGAAGCTCTTGAGATTGTTATAGGTAAATTATTATGTTATGTAAACCGTTATTTTTTTGATCGAATGAAATTTTTACTTATACCTTAGTTCATAGTTTCTCGGTAATATATTTTTGATATTCTATTGTTCAACCGAATATCATGAAAATTGATAAAAACCAAATATTTGCTTGAACTAATTCCATGAAGACTGTAATTGTAACTTTGCCAATAGTTGCTCCCTTTTAAAGAATTGACATACTTTTCTATTTTACAGATAAACCAACATGCACTGTGATAGATATGTCCGAGCCAACAGTCAACACTGAGAAACAGAATGTCGTTCCAAACTCAACAAACTTAGCCCCTGTTACGTGTACCACATCACTCTTGGACTCCAGCGAAAGTTTCACCAAGAAACCTCAAAAAGCTGGATTCCCAACTTCAGGGTGGAAGCAGTTCTGGATTCTTTTGAAGAGAACTTTTAGAAGTATTCTTCGGGATCAAATGTTGACGCATTTGAGGCTATGTTCTCATACAGTCGTTGGGTTGCTAATCGGATTTTTATATTACGATATCGGCCACGATGCTGCCAAGGTTATGAGCAATGCTGGATGTTTGTTCTTTACTGTGATGTTTACTATGTTCACAGCTATGATGCCTACTATTCTTACATGTAAGTTTTTGTTCCTTGTTTACTTGAACTTGCTTGTAACAAGAATATAATATATTGATTTTTTTTATAATTTGGTTATGAATTTTCTCTACTATCGGTCGTAAATTGCAAATCTAGTTATCTTGTGTCTTTCTCTCAATGTGATTTCTGAATATCCGAAATAAAGAAATCTAGTAATTTTTAATTTGAATAAATTATAATAATTTTCATCTTTATTTATATCGTGTGGATAAGATCTCTCGTTGAGATGAGAATGCACAACTATAAAGTTGAATTATTCGTAAGTGGCATGTACTCGTATTTTTATTAAAATCATTACCCACACATTTACAAAACATTTAAATTATTTCATTATTGTTGTACAAAAATAATTTATTTTTATGTTTCTTTTTTTACAGTCCCAACTGAGATGAGCGTGTTTGTGAGAGAGCATTTAAATTATTGGTACTCATTGAAAGCGTTCTATTTTGCGAAGACTATGGCAGATCTACCGTTTCAGGTATGGTTAATATTGTTCACTTAGATATAGAGAGAATAATTACATATATTATTTACATTATTTTGATTCTGCGTTCTGGTAAGATAAAGCGCGGCGTTGAGTTTCGCCACTTAATAAGAAGTAAGTGGTAAGGTCGCATTTATGCATTTTATATTTATATAAACAATTATTTAATTTGTGAAAAAAGTACAAAACTCAAAGTTTTTATATTAGGTTATGAAATTTCAATGAATTTAAACATTTTTCCTTATTTAATTCCAGATTGTCTTCAGTGGCGTGTACGTGATAATAGTGTACTTTATGACGGGACAACCGATGCAGACGGACAGAGTGTTGATGTTCACCACAATAAATATACTCACAGCCCTCGTCTCACAATCACTGGGCCTACTCATCGGAGCTGCCATGAAAATAGAAACCGGAGTCTATCTAGGACCAGTTACAACCATACCAGTGGTCCTTTTCTCCGGCTTCTTCGTCAACTTCAACGCTATACCAAGCTATCTCCAGTGGCTTACGTACTTAAGCTATGTGCGATATGGCTTCGAAGGTGCAATGCTATCAGTTTACGGTTATGGGAGAGAAAAACTGCACTGTTCAGAAGCATATTGCCATTTTAGGACGCCCAGTCTTTTCCTAAAAGAAATGACCATGGATCAAGCCAACTTTTGGGTGGATGTAGGCGCGTTGAGCGCTTTCTTTGTATTTATTAGAGTAATCTCCTACTTAGTTTTAAGGTTTAAATTGAAAATGATGCAGTAGATGGCACAATTCGCTTCGTATTTTATCGGTGATAATTTTTTCCCATTTACCCACGGTTAGACACTGCCCGACGTTGCTTAGTACTGATGGACCGCCGGCGCAAATAGCTGTTAAAGTAGGTTATGAGACCTAGATTTCGAAATAAATAGCTTTATAGGAAGCAGTTCGACTCAGTCGGTTTAGTGTTTATACGTAATGTAGAGTAAGGTTTTCTAGTTCGGGCCCATGACTTAATTTTTAAGTTAATTAATGATATTATTTTGTTTTGTATTCGTCATCACATTGTAGGCTTTTCTACTATATTCGTACGCTTGGTTGGTTGAATTGAGATTTGACACTTGTTCTCTGTCAAAATTACATGTGTGTATGTCTGTCCCATACATGGTCTTGAGATTGTTAATGACAGTTATAGATTAAAATTTTAGTTATGTAAAATTTTATATTTATTTTTGTGATATGTGATTGTATCGGAGAGCGGAGAGTATCGTCACTAGATTATCTGTTTAAGGTATGTGCGTGAGTAAGTGCAATAATCTATTAGGAACTAGCAATATTTGGCATAATTTTTCTAATTTTCAATTTATAATAATATTATCAAAAGTAACTTAAATAATAGCAATAAAGTTTGTAGCGACTTTGAAAAGCTTGTAAGGAAAATTTCGAAAGATTTAGGAGGGCTTTTAAATATATAAGTAAAAGGTAGCTACGTGGTAATTTGATCTCAAACTAAAAAAACATTGTAGATATGTTAAATGAAACCTTTTTAACCGAATTAATCGGGTATATTTTTAATTCGGAAATACATTTTTGGAAACCCGAAATTTCGAACACTTTACAGTAATCTGTGGTCACAGGTAGACTGAATACTAAAATATATGCGATTAATTCGGTTAAAATAGTTTCATTTAATAATGAGTATACAATTATGTTACTATAAAAACCAAAAAAAATTATGATTTTCCTTCATACTGGAAAATCATAAAATTTACCAGTAAAATATAAGACTTACTAATTTTAATAGCAAAAGTGCGAAATGTTTATGATCATTATATATTTCGAACTTACGACTCAGTAAAACTTAGGTTTTGCCTCTAAGAGACACAGTAAATGTAATTGATTAGGTTAGGAAACATTTCTAACTTTTACCATTAAAGTTGGTAAATCTTAGAATTTACCTGGAAAATCTTAGGATTTACCATAATTCGGTTTTTACAGTAACATGTATACTTATCATTTAAAGAAATCATTAAACTAACAGATATTGATATGTAATTTAGTTTTTTGAGTTAAGAAATCAAAGAAAATCAACTCATAAAATCTTCTCAATAAAATGGAAGATTATTGCCAGGAAGTTATAATTATTTTGAGAGATTGCTATTTTTAATTATATCATAGGATATATGTATATTTAATTTGATGTATACTCAAAAATAATATATAAAGCTAAATAAAGAAAATTTCTATTAGTGTTTAACTAATATTAACCTTTTGTGGTAGGGGGTTCGAGTCCGATTCAGGGAACCGATAATATTTCAATCCTTACTAATCTCTGGTGAGGCAAAGTGCAGTGTTGAGATCCGTCACTAAATAATTGTCTAGAGTTCGGGCGGAAAATACAGAACAGAGTGTCTTAACATTAATTTCTCTATGAATATTATGTATACTCTAGGAAATGGAATTTTTCATTTCCTGGGTTTGGTAACAAGGCAAAGCGCGGCCTTGAGTTCCGCCAATCAGCACACAATGCCTCAATTCGGCGGAAAGTGAGGAACGGAGTGTCCTTATACTAGGTTCCCTCTGCCTACCCTGCAATATGCGGGGTACAGCGTGAAGCTATGTATATATGTAATATCATGTATATGGGGAAATGTGTGAAGCTGTTAAAGAATGTCCTCATTTAATGTTAGTTAAACACTAATTGACGTTTAAAGGTGGCTAATAATATTTTACCAAGCAGCAAAAATGTCAGTAATGTCAGTTTATTAAAGAATGTTTAGTTATGTAAGGCGTTTATGTTAGTTTAGTAATTTTGACAGAAAGCAACATATTGGCTGGCGTACATATCTTTTATCTACCTATATTAGAACTTTATAGTGTCTACCTTTCATTACGCTAAAGATTTTTGGTAATTCTCTAATGTCTAACTTAATTACCAGTATTTATTAATAATAATAAACGACTGTGATTTTTATATATAGAGTGTTTTATTTTCGTTTCGGATAAATATACATATAATTTTGGTTTTCATAAAAAAAGAAAGCCTTTCGAGGCGAAGAGGCACAAGCGTGCGTGACGCAACAGGTTGTGAGTTCAATTCCCACTCCAGGAAATAGAATTTTTCGTTTCCTGGGTTTGGTAACAATGCAAAGCGCAACGTTGAGTTCCGCCACTGACCACGAAATGCCTCTATTCAGCGGAAAGGGGGGAACGGAGTGTCTTAATACTAAGTTCCCTTTGCCTACCCTGCTATATGCGGGATACAGCGTGAAGCTATGTACGAGGTGTGTTCAAAAAGTAAGGTATTTTAATGTATTTTTAAGAAAAAATATTTATTTATTTATCAATATTTATGTTGTCCCCTTCAAAGTAATCCCCCTCAGATACAATACACTTATGCCAACGGTTTTTCCAATCGTCAAAGCACTTCTCATAAGCACTTTTCGGTATAGCCTTGAGCTCTTCCAGCGATGCAGTCTTTATCTCTTCAATCGTTGCAAATCTCCGTCCTTTCATAGGTCTCTTTAGTTTTGGGAACAAGAAAAAGTCACATGGGGCCAAATCCGGCGAATATGGTGGCTGAGGCATGATTGTGGTGTTGTTTTTGGCCAAAAAATCTCTCACCAGCAAAGATGAATGATGAGCAATTTCGGAACAAACTTCGCTGACACACGTCTCATGCCCAAAACGTTAGAAAAAATTTCATGGCACGAGCCAAGCGATATACCAACATCCTCAGCAACTTCTCTGATAGTGATTCGACGATTTTCCAGAACAATTTTCTTCACTGCTTGAACGTTTTCATCAGTTGTTGACGTGCTTGGGCGTCCAGAGCGAGGCTCGTCATTGGCATCTTCCCGGCCATCTTGGAAGAGTTTGTACCACATGTAAACATTTTTTTTACTCAGAACAGTTTCACCGTATGCCACTGTCAACATTTTAAGTGTTTCGGAGCACTTTATTTTATTTTTTACACAAAATTTGATGCAAATCCATATTTTTCGATAGCAAGAAATCGCCGAGCACGCAAAACACTTATAACCTTTACGCCTCTCCCAACCAAACAAAAAATGCAATACACTTGAAACTTGGTACAGATGTTCGGGAAGAGTGTACCAACATAACAAAATAAAAAAATCGATAATCGAAAGTACGTTGCCCGCCAAATTTGAAAAGTCACCTTACTTTTTGAACACACCTCGTATGTATGTGTATGTAATAAAAAAAGGAAACTGACGTAAAATGAAATGCACTAAAAACTAGAATTATTACGATTAACTCAAAAACAGATCAGATCTTAACTAAATATAAATGGGACCACATCAAAAGCACTACAGCTAGTCATTTTCCGTTTTCGTAAGAATATTCCTAGATCAAATTCAAGATTGTACGTTCAAAAGTTTAAAACAAGGTTTTCAAGAACTTATTTAGGTTTAAACTCACCATTGAATAGAACGGGAACTCTTTATAATAAACTAGCACAAAACACTAATTTTGATATCTTTAATGACTTTTTTTTTTTTTTATTGATAACGGAGGGCAAACGAGCAGAAGGACCACCTGATGGTAAGTGGTTACCTTCGCCCATAGACATGTACAACACCGGAGATGTTGTAGATGCGTTGCCAACCTAGAGGATACTGATGGAAGGGGGGACAATGTAGTAGTCCACTATCAGAACCACCACATTTTGGAGAAAGGATGGGTGGGAAAGGGGAAAATCTGGCTTACATGCCATCGAACCGGAACACATCATTAGATATTTGGCGGTTCGTCTTTGACATGATAGTGGTCGCGAGCTCATCGACTCATTACAATCCTATAGATCTTACCTAAAAAGGTATTTTATGAAATAAATCTCTAGCCCAATACCTCATACCTATTTTATCATATATAGCCGTATAAAACATTACTCACATTCTATATTTTAGTATTTGATGTTTCTTTTTGTGTATGAATTAATTTTAATTTGATTAGTTAGTTCATTTTTTTTGTTATTTAGCTGTTTTTGTTACTTTTTTTTTTATATTAATGTCTTTATAAAAAAAAAGTGAGCAACATATATGTATATATATATTTTTTAATATCATGTCAAGTTAGCCTGTAATTAAGACCTACTATATAACCATGTTTTGTTTAAGAATGTATTTATAGTATGGCTTCCTAATAGATAAATAAAAAAATAAATATCGACAAATTTTCTCTTAGAGTTCCCGTTGACGCGGTAACAACGCGTTGCCTAGCAACGAATGTGTATGTCACTTTATATAAACATGGATGTCGAAGAAATGTATTTATTATACATTATTTTTTATACATTATTTAAAAAAATATTATTGTTCTACACTTCTTCGCTATATATACTATGAGTGTATCAAGCTTAATTCTCCTCCGTCCACTTAATTTTCGTAACAAGGCATCCAAAGTTTTTCTTTCACATATTAATATATAGATAATTTTAAAACTCGTTAGATTATTCGAAAAATACCACAAGACTTATTTTAGTTTCTTTTAAGTTAACCCCATCTGCCATCAATCAATCAATGTATGTAGACGGAAGAATTATACAAATAATTCAATATGACATCACTAGATGTCGCTAAGCGTAGCTTTTTCAAAAACATTTAAAATTTTTATTATATATATCAATACAATAAAAATATATTTTCTTTATGATAACTTTATTATACTTTATGGTACTTTAAGAATAAAAAGAAAACAAAGAAAATACACAAAAAAAAAAAATATTACGAATAACTTAAAAACTTCACGTCAGATGTTAAGTAAGTTTAAATGGTACCATTTATCATCCGAAGCACGAACTGTCATATTAATCAGAACCATCAAAATTGGTTCACTCAGTAAAAAGTTATAACATATAAAAAAAATTGTCGAATTGAGAATCTCCTCTTTTTGGAAAAACCCCCACGTTTTAAAGGGTGAACCGATTTTGATGAAACTTTTTTATATGATAGCTAGTGATGCTGATGTCTTAAGATTATTTTTTAGCTTCACGCTGCATATGTTTATAGCAGGGTAGGCAGAGGGAACCTGAGAACCTAGTGTTAAAACATTTTGTTCCCTATTTTCCCCAGAATTGAGGCATTGCGTGCTGAGTGGCAGAACTCAAAACCGCGCTTTGCCTTGTTACCAAACCCAGGAAATGAAAAAATCCATTTCCAAGAGTAGTAATCGAACCCACAACCTATCGCGTTTACAGTCGCACGCATATACCCCGACGCCACGCCAGGCGTTAAGTTTTTAAGTTATTCGTAATAATTTGTTAGTAACATGTTGCCGATTTTGTTAACTAACGCAACTCATACAAGTTTCATTTTTAAAATCTATTCACGTAAAATCAATTCTTTGAAGCAATTTGTTCCTTTATAACAACTAATCGAATTATTAAAAATGAATGCTTTCATTAGTTTCACAATCGATGAATTATAAAGTACAAAACATTTTCTACTGAATTACACCGATTATTTTGGGCTTGACTAACTTCGTGGCCATCATGGCGCAGGGATAGCGTCTGATTATACGTCTAACCATTCAATAAGGCTTGGCAGTTTTTACCTTATAGTCTCTCGCTTAAGAGAATCTAGTGTCAGGACACTCCATTCTTCCCTTTCGGTCCTAAATCAAAATATTACATATTGAATGATGTAATTCAATTCACTTTGTCTTACCAGACATGAAACATGGAAGGAGAAATGAAAATAATTTAATTAGAATTATACCTTCATGTGAGATCATATAACTTTCGTTCATTTATGACCAATTCGATAGGCACAGGTTCACATCCCGCTAAGGGCAAATGAAATCAATCTATGTTTATAGAATATCTATAGTAGAGAGAGGAGTACAGAGAATGTAGAAGAGCGTTAATGCGCTCCTCTCCCTGTAACAATAAATTGTGAATCTATGAAATACTAGGGAGCCTTATATCATGAAACATTAATATGGCATTTTAAAATTTAATAGAAAAGAAAAACAAACAAACATAGACAAAGGTGTTCAGTTCCGCCGTTCAATACACAATGTCTCGAATTTGGGCGGAAAGTGAAAAACGGAGTATGTTCTCTCTACCTTTCTTGCGTGATACAGCGTGAATTTATTTACATACATACATAGCTTCACGCTGTATTCCGCATATAGCAGGGTAAAGGAAACCTAGTGTTAAGACACTCCGTTCCCCAGTTTCCACCGAATTAAAGCATTGCGTGCTGAGTGGCGGAACTCAACGCCGCGTTTTGACTTGTTACTAAACCCAGGAAATGAAAAACTATCCATTTCCTGGGTGGGAATCGAACCCACAACCTGTCGCATTTACAGTCGCATGCTTGTTCCTCTACACCACGACAGGCGGTAAGTGAAGTTACTTTTTCTACAAAAATAGTCAATAGTTCAAAATAGCTATTAAAAATAAACATACGTTCCACAAAAAGGCATATTCCATTCCATTATCGAATCAATACGTTTGTGAATGAAAATGATAGAAATTTAGCTTCCCAATTTTTTTCATCGAATCCCAAATGAATTCAATCTCTTCACATTTCGTTGTGGAATTTCTAACAAATCGTATGAATTGAGTGCAGGTTTTCATTATTGAAAACTATTTTTTTAATATTATTTAGTATGAAAAATATTATCGCATTAGGCGCAAATAGGACATGTTAACTTGTAATGTAAGTAAAAATATCAATAGACATTAGAATTGCTATATTAATGTGGCGAATAAATAATTAAATAAAAAAAATCAAGCACACTTTCAAGTAAAAGGAGTATGTATATAAATAACATACAAACATACATACATATATAGCTTCACGCTGTATCCCGCATATAGCAGGGTAGTCAGAGGGAACCTAGTGTTAAGACACTCCGTTCTCTACTTTCCGTCGAATTGAAGCATTGCGTGCTGAGTGGCGGAGCTCAACGTCGCGCTTTGCCTTGTTACCAAGCCCAGGAAATGAAAAATTCTATTTCCTGAAGTGGGAATCGAATCCACAACCTGTCGCACGCTTGTGCCTCTGCGCCACAACTGGCGTAAATGACGTAAAAACAGAATTCACAGATAAAATTTAAACTTAAAATCAGGCGCCCTGAAAATATGATATTTCTGACATATCAAGTTATTCACGCTTGGTACGTTAGTATATATTAGTAGTCTCCGCGAAGTAGTTGAGGTTGTTAGTGGGGTCTATTGCTACGAAGATATTTTTTCTTTTATAATAATAATGATATTCTTTTATGGTTAAATTGCAGCGTTAAGAACCGCTAAAGTTGAGTGTTAACTCAAAACGATCAAATATATTAAGTTTTTTCCGTTTTTATAGTAAAGTTAACAAAGATAAAACAAATGAAGACAATATAAGCCATAATTTATAAAGCAAGCCGACTTTTCAATCTCGATTAGCGATTGTAGATTGCGTCCTAATTATATTTAAAAGTTAAGCGGATTTTAGAGTACCGTTTTTGAAAAATAAGATAATTCAATTTATTATAGCATACTATCTAGTTTAGTGATAAGGGTTCCGTATGTATAAAGTTGTAGGGATAAGGCATGGCGCAGAGGCACAAGCGTGTGACTGTAAGCGCGACAGGTTGTGGGTTCGATTCCCACTCCATGAAAGGAAAATATTTAATAATATTTAATATTTCCATTTCCTCGCTCTAGTAACAAAGCAAAGCACGGTGTTGAGTTCCGTTACTCAGCTCGTCACTCAATACGTAATGCTTCAATTCGGTGGATAGTGGGGAACGGAAATGTTAAAAGAGAACGGAGTGCCTTAACACTAGGTTTTCCGGTTGCCTCTGTCTACCCTATCTAAAAAGAAAAAAGATACAAACATTTTTATTAGTTGTATGTACAAAAAACATTTTTAGAAAAATTCGACTCAGCAGGACTCGAAATCGCGCTTCTTGGAATTCGTCGTTTTAAACGTTGTGTGAAAATATTTTTCGTTTCCGAAGTGATTAACATTTTAAACTATCAAAAATATTTAATAAATAGCATTCTCTCTTTCCAAACAATTGTTCTTAATGATAATCTGAATTGCAGAGCAAAAATCACTCATGCTAACAACAAAATTAAGTTGTAACAAGCGTATAGGAATTTTGACGCAGATGGATATAGAATGCATTACTTCACGATTAGAGCGTTTGAGAGGCTTTAAAAGAAGTGCGGGTTCCATTCCCGTTGCGTTCATATTTTGAAAAAAGGATTAGGTAAAAACATATTTAGCGTTCGTTGTACCTACAATAATAAATATGCGTTGTATCTGAGAGAATAAAATTCTCTACATTCTTTGTCTACCTTTTTATGTACGGGACATATGTAAAATTAAAAAAATATATTAAAATAATTATTTACGGAACACTTTATACACAAAATGAGTTAAACTTAGCCAATTTTTTATATTAACTAACTAGAAATTGATAAATCTATTTGCAAAGTAGCTCAAGTTCGAAGTTTCATGGCGTAATAAATTTCACTGAGATAAAGAAGTTTTAAATTTAAACGTTTAAAAAGTTGCTGAAAGTTAATTTATTGGAGTAATTAATGATATTAGATATAGGTAACGGTTTTATATATATTGGTTGTAACATTTGATAAGCGTTATCGAAGAAAGATTAGTGTCAAGACACTCCTTTCAGCACTTTCTGTATATTCGATAAATATTTTGTGTGTATGATAGCAATATAAGTATTTATGCAGTTTATTTCAGTATATCTGTATGTATTTATATTAAGGGCCCCTTAAACATACACTTGGGTCGTAAGTTCCAGACACTTTCCAAACTCCTCTCTCAGCAACGCAAAGGGCACGGTCAATACATAGACTGCTAAGGAGTTTCTTCTCTTTTTAAGAGTTTTATGTATACAGGTCCTACTGACGCGTTAACAAAGCGTTGTCTTAGCAACGTGAATGCAATTTTATATGAAAGTATATATCAAGTGAATAGTAACATTTATTTTATTAATTTTATAAATTTCTAATGCATTATTCTTTCTTCTTTCTTTTTTCTCCATTTATTCTTTCTTCTCCATATAAACTTTAACTCTACCAATTTTTATACTCCTCCGATTGCACAATTTTCGTACAAAGTTCTATAAATTATTTCCTTCGCGTATTAATATATTGATAATCATTCCCTTAAATAGGAATTGAACCCACAACCACTAACCCACTTACACTATAGTCAAACACTGACCCACTGCCTTGCGACTTTTATATAATCCTATCGTCATCTACAGAGTTCTCTTTCCGTTTTCGTTGTTCGTAAATGACAAAAAGCAGATAAACATCGGTGACAGGTATAAGTGCTATCAATTTAACTTTTGGGAACCTTGACGAGTTTACGACACTTCCTGCATCGCAATGAGGGGACTAGATGTCAAGATTGACTTTACTGATTTGTTCGGTGTAAAGATTAATTTTTTTTTTAGCTTCACGTTTTATCCCGCATATAACAGGGTAAACAGAGGGAACCTAGTGTTAAGACACTCCGTTCTCTTTCAATACATCGGTTTCCCACTTTCCGCCACATTGAGGCATGGCGTGCTGAGTGGCGGAACTTAACGCTGCGCTTATAAAATATATACATATATATGTATAAAAAGGTTGCGTTGCTGAATGACTGATAGACAACGTACAGGTGAAACTATTGGTCAGAGAAGAGTGTAATTACGAAATACCAGTATCTCGAGAGACTCGCGTAAGGTCTTTGGGGAGTATAGGGTAGGGAGTACTAAGAGAGCATATTTCGAAATTCTTCTGAAAACGGAATGAGTTTAGATTTTATAGTCTACTTAAACGATATCGTGGGCGAAAACTAATATTTAATGTATGCTTAGGCTATTATAGCTATTTCTGTTCTTAAGTTTTGAAGTAACACCTGTCGTGGCGCAGAGGCACAGGCATTTTCATTTCTTGGATTTAGTAACAAGTCAAAGTGCGGTGTTGAGTTCCGCCACTCAGCATGTAATGCCTCAATTCGGCGGAAAGTGGGGAACGAAATTGTTGAAAGAGAACGGAATGTCTTAACACTAGGTTCTCAGGTTTCCTTTGTCTACCCTGCTATATGTGGGATACAGCGTGAATGTAACCGTGACAGGTTGTGGGTTCGTTTCCCACTCAAGGAAATGTAAAATTTAGTATTTTCATTTCTTGGGTTTGGTAACAAGGCAAAGCGAGGCGTTGAGTTCCGCCACTCAACACGCAATATCTCAATTTGGTGAAAAGTGGGGAACGGAAATGTTGAAAGAGAATAGAGTATCTTAACATTCGGTTCTCTGGTTCCCTCAGCCTACCCTGCTAAATGCGGGATACAGCGTGAAGTTAAAAAAAAAGAGATTTTAGTTAGCGGGGAACGGAGCGTTTTAACACTAGGTTTTCAGGTTCCCTCTGCCTACCCTGCTATATGCGGGATACTGCGTGAAGCTAAAAAAAGTTTTTTTTTAAGTCAACTTCAATAACTAGCAGTAATCAAACTCTTTTCAGCATAGTAATTATTACAACAGTTTTTACCATACCTATTCGCATATTATTTGTTTTATTGTAATTAATTTGGTATTCTGTATTTGAACAAAAATGAATGATAATATTTTTTTATTAAAATATATAAGAAATATATTTAATTAATAGAATGTTTATACAAACCACCATGTGTATAATATATACTTTTGTACAAAGAGTTACACACACACACACGCATATACGTTGCTATAGTTACGTTTATTATACGCGTCAATAAGTGCTATAGATAATATTATTCAGTAGAAAAATACCATTGAATCCTTCCATGTTTGATTTGTTTTCTTTCACCTCTATAATCAATATATTAATACGTGAACCAAAAACTTTGGATTCCTTTTTACAAAAATTACGCAGACGTAGCATGAAACTTGGCACACTTATAGTTTATATAGAGAAGAAATGCAGAATGATAATATCTTTTTAAAATAATGCAAAAAAAAAATAATAATAAAATAAATATTACACACTCTACCATGGTTTAACATCCATGTTGCTAGGCAACGCGTTATTAACGCGTCATTAGGGACATTAGTTATAATAATACTGTTCCACGATATCACAAATAGCAAAGAATTAAAAGAGAATGTAATGTTAAAACTCTCCGTTCTCCACTTGCCACTCGAATTCAAGACGTTGCTGATGACGTTGTTGATTGACGGAACTTAACGCCGCGAATTATTTTACCAGAGAAGAGAAATTAAAATAATTTAAATATAACCATTCTCCTTAAGGATCGAACCCACAACCTATTAAAACTACAGTTACTATTACACTGTGCCATGATAGCCTTCTTTATCAATTCCTAAATTTCTTCCTTTCCTCCAAATCGACCTAGATTCGTATATTTTTACAACAAAATGTGTAGTGTTTATAATAAATGCAAGTTCAAATGTTAGAGAAACAAAATAAAATAAAAAGCATACAAGTGACACGGACTTTTCTTATTTACGTTGATGAGCGAAACTTGTTAGGGTTCCGTATGAATTAAAATTGAAAAAAAAAGTGTGTGTATAATTTACACACAGGCAAACATGAAAAATGTGTGTTTACAATTTACAACGCCTGTCGTGGCGCAGAGGCACAAGCGTGCGACTGTAAACGCGACAGGTTGTGGGTTCGATTCCCACTCCAGAAAAATGTAAAATTTAGTATTTTTATTTCTTGAGTTTGGTAACAAGGCAAAGTGCGGCGTTGAGTTCCGCCACTCAACCCGCAAAGCCTCAGTTCGGCGGAAAGTGGGGAACGGAATTGTTGCAAGAGAATGGAGTGTCTTAACACTAGGAAAGAAAAAGAAAAGAGGAAATGAATTATATTAAATATTCATTATTTCCATTTCCTGGAGTGGGAATCGAACCTACAACCTGTCGCATTTACAGTGGCTCTATTGGCCTCTTATTACGTTTTATACTGAACCCATTGATATTACCTCTTCACTCTTTCCCATTTTGTAGTTTCCCGTGAAAAATAAAAACTGTGTATTTACTTTATCAAAGGTCATGATGCAACGAGAGAGCGTCTTCGTGTATCTTTGAAAGTTTTTAAACGTCTATTTATAAATTTAAGTGAAATTCTAAATTGTGTTTTGTATTTAACTTTTTCTTTGATATAAATGTACATAAGACTTACACTTTACACTTGATTTGTTTTGGATTGATGATTAAAAAAAATTACTTTACATACATGTATACATACATATAAGGCTTCACGCTGTGTATCCCGTATAGCAGGGTAGGCAGAGGGGAACCCTAGTGTTAAGACACTCCCATTCCCCACTTTCCGCCGGAGTGAAAGGGGCATTGCGTGGTGGTGGCGGAACTCAACTTTTCCACGCCTTTTGCCTTGAGTGAAAATTTGCATTTTTTCTGGAATGGGAATGGGAACCCACAACCTGTCGCGTTTACAGTCGCACGCCGCTTTGCGCCGGCCGGCTGTTCATTCACGTAGGAAATGAAAAATATTTTTAGAAAATGAATAAAATCTTTGAAGACAAAACGGAGTCTCGAACCCAAATGATAATAAAATATTCGATTAACTATCAATTGACGAATTCTCTATTCACGATACATTACAGAGACACCCAGGATAATAGGCTGAATAAAGATATAGAATAATGGCACCGAAGATAACTCAAAAACTGCTCGTTGGATCTTTACTAAATTTAAATAAGACTATATCCACAAGAAGTACTTGCTAAAGCTATTATAAAAAAAATCATCAAAAATGGATTTATTTACAATGGATAAAGTTATAAGAAACACATAAAAAATTGAGAACCCTTTTTCTTTGAGAGGAGTTGGTTAAAAGAAACGTAACGTTTAAATATTCGTCAACTATCAATTAGTGGATTCGCTGTTCATGATACGTACAAAGATATAGGATAATAGCCCCTCGCTAAAAGTGATGCATTCGATAATCACTTGAAAGGAAATAGTCGATTTGCTTTTTTATACTATATTCAATAGATTATACTGTCACTCGATATTGGATTCTTTATATTCTTTTTCTATAGTAATATTGTTGAGAAGGAAACTAAATTACCTACCTATATATTTTCGGCGTTGAGTTCCGCCACTCCAACACGCAATGCCTCAATTCGGCGGAAAGTAGGGAACGGATATGTTGAAAGGGAGGCAAGATTGTCTTAACACTAGGTTTTCAGGTTTCCTCTGCTTACCCTGCTATGCGGAAAAAAAATACTTTACGGTGTACGTAAAGTATTTTTTTCTTTATGGAAGGAGCAAACGAGCGTTCGGGTCACCTGATGGTAAGTGATCCTCGTCGCCCACGGCTCCGTGTAACACCAGAGGGGAGCTACAGGAGTGCACGTTGCCAGAAGCCTTTGGGTGGTGGGAGTAGGCGCGCTTTTTGAAGGTGCCCATTTCGTATCGACCTGGAAAAACTGCCGCAGGTAGGCCATTCCATAGTTCAGTGGCACGTGGAAGGAAATTCCTTCAAAACCGCACAGTACTGGAGTGCCACACATCCAGGTGGTGTGGATGGTATTTAAGCTTGTGGCGTACTGTGCGGTTTGAATATCCTGCGGCAGGAATCAGGTCAAACAGTTCCCCAGAACACTCCCCGTGATATATGCGATAGAGAACTTACAGCGAGGACACGTCTCTACGCAACGCCAAAGTGTCAAGCCCTGTACAGATTACCGGGTCCCCAACGATTCGAATGGCAAAAAAAAAAGAAATATATATATGTTTTAACTTCACGCTGTAACCTGTATATAGCAGGGTAGGCGGAGGGAACCAGAGAACCTAATGTTAAGACACTCCGTTGTCCTAAGATTTCCGTTCCCCACTTTCCGCCGAATTGAGGCTACGCGTGCTCGCGGCGGAACTGAACACTGCGCTTTGCCTTGTTACCATATATGTGTTTATACGGGAAAATTAGTTGGGGTTTCGATTTTTTCTTCAGACTAGTATGATCAGATGCGGCGTCGAGTTCCGCTCAATGATGATGGTGTGTCTGAATCATTAGTTTGGCCTGACCATTTGAAGGGCGATCTCTGCCTTTATTTAAGATTTCTTTCCCCAACTTTCCGCTGAATTGAGGCTATTGGCGCTAGGTGGCGGAACTAAACACCGCGCTTTGCTTTGTCACCATATATGAGAACCAGAGAACCTAGTGTCAAGGCACTCCGTTTTCTTCCAACATTTCCGTACCCCACTTTCCACCACCATTCTGCGGAAAGTTAGTTGAAGTTTCGATTTTTATCAGAGAAATTATTATATTTAAATTATTAATACTTCTTCTGTCTGGTAAGATAAGATGCGGCGTTGAGATCCGCTCAATGATAATGATAATGGCGTGTCTGAATGATCAAATTGGCTAAACAAAAATTGGCTAAATCTCATGAGCGCGCGACCTTTACGCTTTTTTCCCTCTGTGTTCCCAATGATGACCAATCTTTGGTTGTATATGTCGTCTTTTGCTTTTTATACTATATTGAATAGATTACTGGCCTACTACTCGATATTGGATTCAATATATTCTTTCTATAGTAATATTATTGCGAACGGAGTTACCTTTAATATATATGTTTATAGAGAAAAATTAGTTTTCATTTCCCTAATAAAAACCGGAAGCTCCGTCTTTTATTAGGGAAATGATTACATTTTAATTGTTTATATTTCTTTAGTCTAGTAAGGTAAGGTGCGGCGTTGAGTTCCGCCAATCACCATGAAATGTCTTGAATTCAGGCGGTATAAAAGCGGTGAACGGAGTGTTTTAAAACTAGGCTCTCTCTGATTACCCTGCTATGAGGGTTAAAGCATGAAACTGCTTTATATACTCATATATTCTTTTGTTTAAACTTCAAACCTAATATTGTATAAAATCCAAGAAGTTTCACAATTTCCTTTGACGTGTTCCGTAACGAATTTGCTTATCAGAATACGCGATGCATCGAATACAAAATGCCGATTACGTATTCAAATATAACAAGCGGAAATACTCTCTATGCTTTTACAATGACAGGAAATATTTATATGGAGTGAGATTTGTTGGAGGGATTTATAACCTATATTAAGAACATTGTTATGGGTTGTGAGTTCGATTCCTACTTAGGGAATGAGTATATTTATTTTATTTTCATTCTTACGCTTTAGTCTGGCTAAAGGGCAGTGGTGAGTTCGCGTCACTCAACACACAATGTCCCACTAGACTTTCTCTGACTACCCAGCTACGTGGGATAAAGCGTAAAGCTGAAAGAAATACTCGTATTACAAATCCTTTATAAATAAGTTCTTGAGATCTAAATACTTTGAGTACTTACTAATTTTATGTTCACTTTAAGTGATTGATGATTGATTGATGAATTTTTTAAAGCAACGACGTTATGAACTTTTGACAGCAATCTATGTTACCAAATTACCCCATTTTATTATTCTACAGTGATTGAAGGAGTGAAGGATGAAACGTACATTATATTTTTTTCTTATAGAATATCGATAATAAATAATTTCAGTGCATTCTTCCAATAACATACATACATAGCTTCACGCTGTATCCGCGGGATACAGCGTGAAGTAGGTAGTAGGGTATGCAGAGGGAACCTAGTGTTAAGACACTCCGTTCCCCACTTTCCGCCGAATTGCGGCATTGCGTGCTGAGTGGCGGAGCTTTACGCCGTGCCTTGCCTTGTTACCAAACCCAGGGAATGAAAAATTCCATTTCCGGGAGTGGGAATCGAACCCACAACCTATAGCGTTTACAGTCGTGCGCTTGTGCCTCGGCGCCACGACAGGCGACATAAACCTACGAATTCACTTATTTATCGCCAAAACACTTATACCTGACCGAAACAACAACAAAATATTGACTTTTGTGTAACCGCTCCAGCCTCCAACCCTGCATCTTAATAAGTCCGAGACAGTACCTTTGAAGCTGATGTAGAAATAAAATATGGCATTATATCATAGAGATTAGGACGAGGGGTGAATGAAAATGTAAGTATTATTTATTATTTGTTTCTTTTTAATTTTTAATGTGGGTTCGATTCCCCCTCCAGGAAATAGAAATAATAAATATATAATATAATATTTTCATTTCCTTGCTCTGGTAACAAGGCAAAGCGCGGCGTTGAGTTCCGCTACTCAGAACGCAATGCCTCAATTTGGCGGAAAGTGGGGAACGGGAAAGTTAAAAAGGGAACGGAGTGTCTTAAAATTAGGTTCTCTGGTTTCCCGTATATAGCAGGGTAGGCAGAGGGAACCTGAGAACCTAGTGTTGAGACACTCCGTTCCCTAGCCCTGATATTATATTATATTATATTTATTTATTTATTCTTTATTGTACACAACAAGAAACAAAAAGAAATACAACAATAAGAAAGTAAAGCGGTCTAATTCCTAATTAGCGATTTCTTCTAGATAGATATAGGAGACATTTAAAAAAAATGAATATAGTACTATGTGCGGGATACAGCGTGAAAATACAAATATATAAATAATTCAAAGCTTAGCTTTTAGTGGAGTTAAATCTTTATTGCCGCTACATATATCACGTGCGACGTACAGTACCCCGATGTGTCTTTAAGCGGTCGCTTTTAAAAGTCACTATTTGTAGAAAGCTCAGCGAGGAACACTCGTTTTTGCTGGTATAGCCTAATTTGGTTTAACCAACGTTACTTTGTAAATAGTAATGTTTCTATTTTAGTGCTTAACGTTGAAAGGTTTTTTAGAATAAATAAGATTTTAACAAAAAAAACAAACCGATTTTAATATGAAGCAAAAGTGAGTGGCAAGAGAAGAAGAAAGAAATATCGGTTGACCTTCGAAAACATGAGGGCCCCCTGGATGGCATTTGATGTGGACGAGGCGAAAGAAGTATGCAGGGATTGTAGAGTTTATTGCTCTGTTCTCTCTAACTACTCCGCTAGGAATAAAGCATGAAGTGACTTTAAGCAAAACTTAGTTTTTATTTGCGACTAACTCAGAAGCACTAGCTATCACATAACAAATAAAATCATCAAAATTGGTTCACCCAGCAATAAAATATGCAATAACACAAAAAACAGTCAGATTGAGAACCTTTTTTTTTGTAGTAAGTTAAAAAATTAAGAGTTACATCACTAGCTTTTCATTTTGGGAATTTAGTATCAGTTTTACAAAAAGCTCTTGTGGGAAAGAACTGGCTTAGATATTCTGTAATTGTATATGTTAGTCTTCAAGTTTGTCACCTATTATACTTTACTAGATTATGTATCTAGTAACATTATGGCCAAATAACGTAAGATCTACATAAATTGTAGCGCATGTATTATCATGATGTAAACGTTATATTAGCTTAAAGTTTCATTTAGATATGTTCAGCAGCTTTTGTGTGAAAGAGTAATAAGGCTATCGTGGAGTAGTAAAACAATGTGGAGCTTCAAATGCGATTGGTTGTGGGTTCGATTCCCATTCGAGGGAATCATTATATGTAAATTATTTTCATTTCTCCACTATGGTACGATAAACCACAGCGTTGATTCCGCCATTTAACACACGATGTCTCGAATTCTATAATTACACTGCTAATACTGGATAAATCGTTAAATTGCTATAATCATTACACTATCATTAATATAAAAGAATCACTAAAATCTATCTTTTTTTTAGTATATTTTAACCTACATCTGTATACTTCCGGATCAATAAACATATCGTTCGTAACGCCAGCCTCAGCTACAAATATAAATTTGTCCCGCTATCGGTCACACTAAATTCTGTACCATCGAGCTTCAAGGAAACCGGCAGAAATATATGTCTTTTGGGTGTTTTTATCGAATTATTTAAGTCACATTAAGGCTTCGTGTTATTTTTTCTTTTCTTTTCAGTTACAAGGCCTGTCGTGGCGCAGAGCCACAAGTGTGCGGCTGTAAACGCGGTAGGTTGTGGGTTCAATTTCCATTATAGGAAATGAAAACTATTACATAATGCTTAGTATATTTTTTTTCTGTGTTTTATGATGTGTTCCGGTTCGATGGCATGTAAGCCAGTTTTTTCCCTTCCCCACCCATTCCTTTCCCCAAAATTTGGTGGTTCCGATAGCGACTACTTCATTGTCCTCCCCTTCCATCGGTATCCTCTAGGTTGGCAAAGCATTTACAACATCTCTGGTGTTGTAGATGTTCATGGGCGAAGGTAACGACTTACCATCAGGTGGTCCAGAAGGACCTCGTTTGCTAAAAAAAAAACACTAGGTTCTCAGGTTTCCTCTGCCTACCCTGCGATATGCGAGATACAACGTGAAGCTAAAAAATATAGGTATTATTAATAATAAGATCTTTTATACTACAAGCATCTGTAATTCAACCATAACGCTGATCTTTCGTCTCTCTTTGCATATTCGTAGTAATTCGATGCTTAAGCCACGCGACGCCTTCCCGAATAACAAGCGTTTTAGTATAAGATAACGTTATTCATTATTCATATATTTTACGTAATTTTAGTTTTATGTTGATTTTAAGTACTGGTGAAAAGGTAGCTTCACGATTTTTTCCGCAAAAGCCTGACTAGCCTGTAGTCAGAGATATTGCGTGTTCAGTAGCAGAACTGAGCACCGTGTTTTGTTTACTAGAGCAGGGAGTGGAAAAAATCGAAGCCACTTTGTTTATTATTTTATTATAATATTTTAAGTAAGTAAATAACACTTAATAGGCTAATTTAAATAAATGATATTTAAATTATGATAATTGCATATATATAACATATATAAATTATAAGATGGTTACTCGACTTTTTCACGACGTAGTCTTCATTACGGTCTTAATAAATACCCCGTCCTGAAACCCTCAGGTACCAAATAAAAGGTACCTATTAGTAATTATTATTATCCCTTACCCCGTTATATTGAATTAATAAGTTTATAAGTATTTTAGTTTATATTTAGTTAATAAGTAAAACTATGTTATTAAAAAATTTATAAATGTATCGGTTGTGGGCTATATTCATGTCGTCAAGATGAGAGTTGACCTGATGATTGTTGCACTGGAGTTTGGGGAGTGTGGTGTGTTTGCGATGATTGGGTTACGAAAACTGTATCTCCAAGTACTTTACTGATTATATTTATGTATATAAATTATATATACATAATATTAAAATTATTTTTAGTATTTTAATTCCCTTGCTCTGGAGACAGGGCAATGCGCGGCATAATAAGGAAATGTTAAAAGAGACCGGAGTGTCTTAACACTAGGTTCTTAGGTTCCCTCTGCTTACCCTGCTTTGTGCGGGATACAGCATGAAGCTAAAAAAAGAAAGATAAAAAAAAACCTATTTTATGTAGTTAATCTAAAAACTCCAAATATACATACATATGTACATACGAGTACATAGCTTCACGCTGTATCCCACATATAGCAGGGTAGGCAGAGGGAACTTAGTGTTAAGACACTCCGTTCCCCACATTCCGCCGTATTGAGGCATTGCGTGCTGAGTGGCGGAACTCAACGCCGCGCTATGCTTCATTATCAAACCCAGGAAATGAAAAATTCCATTTCCTGGAGTGGGAATCCAACCCACAACCTGTCGCGTTTACAGTCGCACGCTTGTGCCTCTACGCCACGATAGGCGATATTCAACTTGATGATTTCAAAGGATACGTATAAATAATTCAATTAACCCATTTTACATAGTTAATATAAAAAACTCCATACAAATGTTAATAATTAAAACATTTTCTTATAATTTATAACTCAAAGGTAATTCTTCATTACAGTACTCGCAATTGTAAGTTTCATAGCTATATATCACTTGAGAGATAAAAACTGTTCTATTAAAAGGTAAAAATGTCGTTTCAAAGGATTTAAATGGCGCCGTATTTTAAAATTGCTTTCTTTTGCTTGTGTTCAAAAAGTTGTAAGATTAACGTGGTAATTGTTTAGTGGTAGCTTAAATTTCTGTATGGTTGAGAGTTCGAATCCGTGGATTTCTAAGGGAGAGAGAAATATCTCTCTTTACGGCATTATAATAATAATGCCTCAATCTGGCGGAAAGTGGAGAACGGATTTGTTGAAAGAGTACGGAGTGTCTTAACACTAGGTTCTCAGACTTCCTCTGCCTACCCTGCTATATGCGCGATACAGCGTGAAGTTAAAAACAAAAAAAAAGAAGAAGAGATATTTTAGATAGTCAAAAAATTCGCTCCAAAGTAAAATGATTACAAGTTACTCCAAAACTACTTACCATATCTTAAATAAATTTAAATGGGATTAATGGGATGGGATGGGAATGGGATGGGGTCTTCAGAAGGTCTAGCTATCATATAAAAAAAATCATCAAAATTGGTTCAAAAAAATACAGTCGAATTGATAACTTTCTCATTTTTGAAGTCGACTAAAAACGTAACGACTGTCGTGGCGCAGTGTCTGACTGTAAACAGGATATTGACAAATGGAAATTATTATATTTAAATGATCATACTTAAATTTTCATTTTTCTTCTTTTATAAGACAAAATGCAGCGACTAGTTTCGTCACTTAACACGCAATATCTCAGAAATCAGGGCGAAAAGTGAAGAACGAAGAGCTTACATGTTTTCTTTTCCTACCTTCAGGGTAGGATGAGGTAGTATGCGTGATAAAGCGTGAAGCTATATATATTTTTTATTTTGTTTTTCTTTTTTGTAGCTTCACGCTGTATCCCGCATATGGCAGGTTAGGCAGAGGGAATCTGAAAACCTAGTGCTAAGTCACTCCGTTCACTGTCAACATTTCCGTTCCCGACTATATAATATAATCTTTATTACACTAAAAGTAAAATGCAAAATACTACATCGAAAGCTTTCTAACAAGTAGTTTATCAGCAGAACCTAACTTAGCCTCCGGGACACGTTATCAGCGGTAGGGGACTTAGTGCTCACTTCCAAGATATTTCCACTGTCCAAAGTGCTGTGTATACTTATTCTCTAGAAATCCACAATAGCCGTTTTGTTAAAGATTATATGTTATATATTTAAATTTTGTTTGCAGAAAGCGTTTTTTTTTAAACTTCACGCTGTGTCCCGCATATAGCAGGGTAGGCAGAGGGAACCTGAGAACCTAGTGTTAAGACACTCTGTTCTCTTTCAACAATTCCGTTCCCCACTTTCCACCAGATAGAGGTATTGCGTGCTGAGTTGCGGAACTCAACGCCGCGCTTTGCCTAATTACCGAGCCCAAGAAATGAAAATACTAAATTTTACATTTCCTGGAGTGGGAATCGAACCCACAACCTGTCGCGTTTACAGTCGCACGCTTGTACCTCTGTGCCACGACAGGCGTTATTTTAAAGATTATTCTATAGTGGTTAATTAAAAGAACTTTTCTTTTTTCTTCTTTTTACTATGTGTACTAGTTTTGATGATTCTTGTTTTATATGATAGCTAGTGCTTCTAATATCTTCTAATTTATCCAACAACTAGTTTCTGAGTTATTCGTAATAATTTTACTTTGTAGTGCATTTTACTCTAAGTTGTTTTCTTTTTGTCTGAAAATCTTAGGTATTTTACCAAAAGTTGTTGAAAGAGAATGGAGTGTCTTAACACTAGGTTCTCTGGATCCCTCTGCCTACCCTGTTATATGCGGCTTCCAGCGTGAAGTTAAAAAAAAAAAATAATTGAATTGAGAACCATCTTTTTCGGAAGTCAGTCAAAAAACTTTTAATTAACCACTATAGAATAACCTGCTATAGTATTCTATACTATAGTATAGACTAGAAAAAGTTTTATACCGAGCGCGTAATAAATCTAACGAAGATAAAAACGTGATTTCGAATAGTAAGGTCGTTTGAATGGATTTAATAGAAACGAATTTTTTCGCTTTGAATTGGTATGTATTTTTCATACAAAGTAAAGGAGGGCATTTTCAATTATATATTTAGTAAAAATTAAGTAAACATGAAAAGCTTTTACGTAAATACAGCCAGTTTTTGTTTGCTAACTCTTTATTCACTAATTTTAATTTAATTAGAGCGGGTGGCTGTTGGTTTGGAGAGAGGAGTGTCTTGACAATAAGTTGTCACTACCCTGGTACTTTGCTATGAGGGAAGTGTGACGCTGCAAAAGTTAACTTTTTTAGCTTCACGCTGTATCTCGCATATAGCAGGATATGCAGAGGGAACAAGAGAACCTAGTGTTAGGACACTCCGTTCTCTTTTAACATTTCTCTTCCCCCTTCTGTCTGTCGTGGTGCAGAGGCATTGTAAACGCGACGAGTTGTGGGTTCGATTTCTGCCCCACGAAATGAAAATATTATGTAATATTTAGTATTTTAGTTTCCTCGCTCTAATAACGAGGTAAAGTGCGTGACAGAGATAAATGCCGCAAAAAAGAATTTAAATAATAATCATTTTACTGAATGCGAATCGAACTCACAACCAATCGCATTTAAAGTTATACATTGTCTAATTGCGCCACGATGGATTCTATTTCTAAGTTTTCATTTGACAACTTCACGCTGTATTCCGCACAAAGCAGGGTAGGCAGAGGGAACCAGAGAAGAGTTAAGACACTCTGTTCTCTAACATGTCCGCGCTCCACTTTCCGAATTAAGGTATTGCGTGCGAAGTGGCGTAACTCAAATATAATTTTTATACGAAAATAAATACACAACTTTACTTTACTTTACTTAACTTTACGCTTTACCCCTAGCGGGGTAGTCAGAGAGAACGGAGCGCCAAACGCTACAGTCCCTGCATACCTCTTTCGCCTCGTCCACAGTCATTTACCTCTTCATGCATGCCCTCCGGGGGGTCCTCATGCTTTTTACGTGACCTTCCTCCAGTATCATTGATACTGTGTTCTCGAAGGTCAACCGAGATCTCCCCTTACCTTTCTTGCCTCTCACCTTTGCTTCATATATCTTTCTTACCATTCTTTCATCACTCATCCTCTCGACATGCCCAAACCACCTGAGCACGTTCTTCTTCATTCTTACTTCATACATATACAAAATTACCCAATTTAAGAGTGATATCGAAAATTTGACGTTGTGACGCTAAATGAGGCCGCAACGACCGCATTCACCTAAACCCTTCCAGAATTAGTGCAATACTCATAAAGCTTTATGTTTCACATTAAGTGGAAATAACATTATAATACGCACCTGTTTTAGATACTTAAATATGTAATTATATATTTTAGCAATAGTGACGCAATTATTTATACTATTGCCCTCTTTGACGCGTTAGCAACGCGTTGTCTTTAGTAACGTATATGTCACTTTATATAAACATGCATGTCAAACCACGTAAGTGTGTGTAACTTTTGTTTTATTAATTTAATATACTTTTATGCATTATTTAATAAAAATGTCAGCATTATGCACTCTTTTCCTATATAAATTATAAGTGTGCCAAATTTTATGTCCCTCCGTCCGTGTAAATAACACGGAACTCGTAAAAAGGGATCCAAAGTTTTTGCTTCAAGTATTTATATATAGATTTGTTATACAAATACTCGATATATATATTACTGTATATGTGCTTATATTTATTGTTATGAAGTATTTTAATTGTTGAACACCTTTTAACAGCTTTTTATAAGATTATATGACAAAAAATGACTTATTTTTTCTACATTTTACAGATTACATTACATAGTATAATATAGTCCATTTACAGTACAGTCCAAGTATAGTATAGTGCAGTCCAAATACAGTCCAGTAAAAATACAGTACAATTTAAGTAACGTTTCCTTATTAACATTGAATTAGACAAAGTGTAAGATCAAGTTCAGATTCTTAAACCACATAATTTAGTGCAAAGTGAAGAACAAGTGACGTAATTCTGGAATCTTTCGATTTAAATTTAAAATACTGGAAAACTGTAAACATAAAGTGTTTGTAAGCAAATATTACATTTTAGTATGAAATTAATAATTACTACACGTAAACAATTGACAAAGAGGAGTAACTCAATTTTAGGCCTTTTTTAATTACTTAAGGAAAGACAGTTTATAAAGTTTATCACTATTTCACGCAAAAACTGCTGAACGAATCTAGCTTATACATTACAATAAAACATATGCTAAATATTGTCTTAATATACCGCTATGCGAGAAAAAGATATAACAATTTCAAGTTTTCTTTTTAACCGACTTTAAAAACTGGAGAATATTGAAAGCCTCTCGACCAAATAACTTTTTACTGGGTGTATCAATTATGATGATTCTCTTTTAATATGATAGCTAGTGCTTCTGGTGTAGTCCTATTCAAATTTTGTTAGGATTTGATAAGTAGTTTTGGAGTTATTCGTAACAATGTCACTTTTTAGTGCAATTTTCTTTTGTTAAAGTTTTAATTCTAATACGAGTTAGGCAGCTTTTGTTTAAACTTCATACATTTCGGGCGAAGCCACATGTTAAGAACGTACAATATATAATTATTTGGCAACAAAACAATTTAGTGTGTTCTCATCAACTATAAATTAAAATATCCAGCGAGCGAACGTGAGAATTATTTAATTTCATTACATTAATTTCAATTGCTATTTTGTACGTGATTAATTATTTACGTACTATAATTATTAAAATATCATCGTGGCACAGAGGCATAAGCGTGCCACCTTAAAACGCGACAGGTTGTGGGTTCCATTTCCGCTTGGAGAAGTATTTTTTGAGTAACGGATGGCAAACGAGCAGAAGGACCATCTGATGTTAAGTGGTTACCTTCGCCCATGAACATCTACAACACCAGAGATGTTGTAGATGCGTTGCCAACCTAGAGGATACGGATGGAAGGGGAGAACAATGTAGTAGTTTGTTATTGGAACCATCATATTTTGGGGAAAGGATGGGTAGGGAAAAACCTGGCTTACATGCCATCGAACCGGAATACATCATAAGATATTTGGCTGGTCGTCTTTGACATGAAAGTGGTCGCGAGCCAGACGGAGGACGAACCTCCTACCACCAAACTACTGGGATACCCGCCTCTGATGGGACGCTACCTAGCGGCGAAGGGGAATTGTTTCTAACCCCCTCCCCTCACAGGGAAAAATCATTACTGAGCAAACAGTGAAATATACATGAAAAATCAAATTTCCAATACAAAAATAATCCTTGGTAAAAAGAACAAAACGTTACGTTACGTGTGCAAGTAGACAATGACGAACTTATTTTAGTTCCTCGCTTTCATTCCGGTGTATTGATGTAGCGAGAACTTAAGCTTCGTACTGTACTTCGTAAGTATTACGATTGGAAAGCTTTTTACAATTGTATGGTTTTGTATGGTGGAATGCGAACGTATAGATTATGGTTTAATTTACGGTGAAGAGGTGTGGGTTCGAATCTTGCTAGGGTAAAATTTTCCGTTCTCCACTTTACATTGTAAATCAAGTGCTTTGCTTTACTTGAGCATAAAAATGTTAAAATTTACATATTAATTATTCCCCCGATGTGAACCCACTATCAATCGTGCATACTCTCAGGTGTTAGTGCGCCACCCCGATCTCAATGTCCTTCTTGAATTGTAATATTAGTAGATTCTCTTATAGAACCGAACCTTTGAGAAGGTAATGATTTCAAGTCTCAATGAAATAGTTTCTAAATGGTTTTTTGCTTATAACTTCATTTCATCAGTTAAGTACGTATTAAAAAAAAACAAAGATTAAAAATGCAATCTCCATATAGAGCAGATACCGCGTTAAGTTCCGCCTGTCAACAGACAAATTAGCTTCACGCTTTATCCCTAGCGGGGTAGTCAGAGCCAAACACTGCGGTCGCTGCACACTTTCGCCTCGTCCACAGTCATTAACCTCTTCATACATGCCCTCCGGGGGGTTCTCATGCTTTTTACGTGACGTTCCTCCAATATTGATACTGTGTTCTCGAAGTTCAAGTGAGGTCGAGATTGGTATAACTAAATTCATATATTTAAATTATATCCTAAATCTGTCTTATTATTATTATAGTAAATGTTAAATATCTTTGATAGCTCGGTCTAGTGAATAAAAAGAGCGAGGAATGAAATACAAAGTTTTATCATAATTTATTTTTCTTGTGAAGATAAATTAAATATGTCTAGATGTTAGTTCTTTATAAGTATTGCAAAGAAAATTCATAATTCAAGGACAATGTCTAGTAACCGCGATTTGTTGTGGGTTCGATTCCTACTTGGGGAAATGCTAATACTTAAATTGTCTTAATTTCTTCGTTCTGTTTAGTAAAAACACGGCGTTGAGTTCCGCCATTCAACACGCAGCGACAAATGAAGTGCTCAAGGCATTAAATTCACTCAAACAACTTATATATGCGGGTTAAGCGTGAAGCAGGTAAAACTCTTTCATTTCCTAGATCTGCGACGACAAAGCACGGCGTTTAGCTGCGCCATTTAATAGGTAATGTCTAAATATTCGGCGGAAGATGATGAACAAAATGTCTTAACACTGGGTTCACTCTGACTACCCTACTATACGAAATAAAGAGTAAAGCATACATACATACATATATACATAGCTTCACGCTGCATCTCGCATATAGCAGGGCAGGCAGAGGGAACCTGAGGCAAATTGAGGGAAATTGAGGCATTACGTGCTGAGTGGCGGAACTCAACGCCGCGCTTTGCCTTGTTACCAAACCCGGGAAATGAAAGTACAAAAGTTTTTACATTTCCTGGAGTGGGAATCGAAACCACAACTTGTCACGTGCCTCTGCGCCACAACAGGCATTAAAGTGTTTTTTTTTTGGTTTTTATGTACATCTTTAAAAAATTAAAACGATATTGGCTATAGGAGTTTTAAAAGCATCCTCTTAAAGACCCGACTGGGATTCATCTGAGCTACACGCGCGTGAATTATGTAGCGAGTTAGAGCCGGGCTTCAGGACAAGCCCAAGAATAAGCTTACAAAAGTGCTTTGAATAATTTATGTATTTGTCACTTATGTTTGTATATTAAATATGTTAAAATATATGACGCCAGTCTTGCGACAAGCGTGCGACTGTAAACACGACAGGTTGTGGGTTCGATTCCCACTCCGGGAAATGAAAATTTTAAATAATATTTAGTGTTTTCATTTTCTGGACGGAAAGTGGAGAGATGAGTGTTTTTACACTCACTGTTTTAATTTAAGGAAAAAGTACGAGCCATATTTGGTAATTCCAAATATATATTTGAACATTGTGTTATATTAAATATATGGTTAAGCAACGACCGAACACTCAGTTCTCTATTTTCTGTCTATATCTAAAACAATTTAGGTGTCAGAATAACAACGCTTTGTTTTATAGAACCGGTCAAATCAAAATAATCTCAATACATAATATAAACATACTGTAGACTGGAAATCGAAGTCAAAAATATCGTTTGTAAAAGCAAACATTACATGGTAGCTATTGTGTCGCAGTGAGAGAGAAAGCAAAACGAAGTACGGTGTTGAGTTCTGTCACTTAATATACAATGTAGAGATTTTTACTCAGAGGATTAATTATACTTAAACAATTTTTATTTCTCCGTCCTGTTAAAACAAAGCATGGCGTTGCGTTCAGCCACTTAATCCCTAATGTTTCGAATTTGGGAGGTAACAAGAGGACTGTCGTAGCGCAGAGGCACAAGCGACTGTAAACGCGACAAGCTGGGGGTTCGATTCCCTCTCCAGGAAATGGAAATATTAAATTATATTTAGTATTTTGATTACCTTACTCTGGTGACAAGGCAAAGCGCAGCGTTGAGTTTCGCCACTCAGCACGCAATGCCTTAATAATTCGGTTCTCTGGTTTCCTCTTTCTACCCTGCTATGTGTGGGATACAGTGTGAAGCATAAAAAAAGAAGAGAACTGAGTGTCTTGACACTAAACTTCTCTCTGCCCACTTTACAATCTAATCAGATTTATTTCACAAGTAATGTATTTTTATATGGTATCATAAAGTTATCGTTTAATGCTATGCTAAAGTGTTTATTAGCAATAACCGTTAAAAGTCTTTGTTTAATTGAACCGAACATAAAACGTTGGCTAGACGCAATCACTCACGAGGTCTCGACGTTTAAATCTATACTCTACTTGAGTGCTTCGCTACATATTATTTATAATTCGAAACATAAACAGTAAAAATAAACGGAAATAGAATTTTGTTTTAAAATCACTACATAGCTTCACCCTGTATCCCACATATCGTAGGATAGGCAGAGGGAACCTAGTGCTAAGACACTCCGTTCCCAACTTTTCGCCAGATTGAGGCATTGCGTGTTGAGTGGTAGGACTCAACGCCGCGCTTTGGCTTATTACCAAACCCAGAAAATGAAAATACTTCATTTCCTGGAGTGGGAATCCAACCCACAACCTGTCGCTTTACAGTCGCACATTTGTGCCTCTGCGCCACGACAGGCGTTAAAATATATATATATGCCTTAATTAATCTTAATAATATTATGAATACGAAAGTTTATGAGGATGGATAGATGTGTCTCTTTCACGCAAAAACTACTAAACGAATCAAGATGAAACTTAAAAGTAATATAGCTCATACATCAAAATAACACACAGACAACATTTTTTTTTTAACTTCACACTGTATCCCGCACATAGCAGAGTAGGCAGAGGGAACCAGAGAATCTAGTGTTTAAGACACTCCATTCTCTTTCAACAATTCCGTTCCCCACTTTCCGCTGAATTGAGGCAATGCGTGTAGAGTGGCGGAACTCAACGCCGCGCTTTGCCTTGTTACCAAACTCAAGAAATAAAAATACTAAATTTTACATTTCCTAGAGTGGGAATCGAACCCACAACCACAACCTTTCATGTTCACAGTCGCACGTTTCTGCCTCTGCGTTACTACAATACCGGCAGGCGTTACTACAATACTAACTTAGGCGTTACAGGACTACAATTTAGAAGGATTTTATTATAATTTGAACATAAAATAAGGTTACGTAGTACATACATTACACATGAAAAGTCGAGTTAAGTTCGAAAACATTTATCAACATTATGTTACGGTTAGTTTAAGTTTAGGAGATATTTGAGGTTTACACTTTAGAAGGAAACTAAAACGATTATCGGACTTAGTGGGAGCTGCAAGACCATCTGTGCACGTCTTCTTTATGCTAAGTTCATTCTTTATTATTTAGGAACTTCCGGTTTGTAAAATATTTTACAAAGCAAAAAGTTTAAAATTTAATTTTATTGTACAAAAGGAAATATTTAATAACTAGCTGTTATCCGCGACTTCACTCACGTGGTCAATGGCACTCCAAACTACATACTATATGTGTATAGTGCGTATATGAGTTAACTTGAAAATAACATGAAAATATAAAAAAAAAAACATATTAATAAATATCTTTTAATTGTGGCAGAAATATTCTCGAATGGTAGCCACAAACCCGACGACTCTCAGTGGGCAGCTCCCCTATAAGGTGGATTGATAATCTGGCCGAGGTCACCGGAACCTAGATGTGGAAAGCGCAGGACCAATGCATGGTGCGTTGTATGGTTGAAACAAACGATTAAGAAAGAAAAAAAAATCTTTTTGTACCTTCACCTTTTTTCTGCATATCAGGGTCACAGGGTACTTCGTGTCAAGATACTTCGGTCTCCACTTTATGCCTTAATTCGAGATAATGCGTTTTGAGTGGTAAAACTCATCGCTACGGTTATCTGAGTAGAGAAATGAGAATAATCTAAATATATTCATTCCCCAGTAGGGTTTGAACCTACAACCAGTCGTGTATTTACAGACAGATGTCACACTGCGCCACAATAGCCTTAACAAAAATTAAAAATCATAACTGAAATATTAGCACAAAATTTTAATTACACGAAAAAACTTTGTTAAATTCGCCATTTTTTGCGAAAGTTTAAAATTATTTCTTTTTCAAAATTTCATAAAATTTCACAAAAAACTTTTCAAATTATATTCAGAATTGAGGAATCAAACGTAACTCCGCGAACAAACGGACTACAGCGACAATAAAGGCCGCTAACAGCTACAAGTGGTACAGATTCGCGTAAAGTTTTTAACGCTAGACGAATTTCAATGAGCGGACTTTCATGTCATTTTGTTGTACGGAAAATGTTCTGATTTTATGTAAATTGGAATCGCGTTTAACTATTTTGTATTTTTTTTTATTTGAAGAGATATTTAAGGGACGAATCACTCATATCATATCATATCATCATATTTTTGACTTTTGGTCTATTTTTGACTTTTGGTACATTTTTGACTTTTGGTCTATATTTGATTTGTATGTTGAGTGGCGGAAGTTAATGCCGCGTTTTGTTTAGACAGGAAATATTTTTTTTTCGATTTATGCTTTATTCCGTATAGCAAGATTGTCAGAGAGAACCTACTATCAACTAAGACATTTCGTTCTCTTTTCTGTTGCATGTTTCGGTTTTAAGTAAGTTGGACTAAATAAAAATATAGTTAAATCTATATTTTTATTTGTAATTGTGAAAATACTTAAGTGATAAGACACTCTATTTTTTATGTTTTGTCTATTTTTGACTAGAGCCGTTTTGGGTGGCAGAACTTAATATTCTTTGTTTATGTAAGAAAAGTAATTTTTAGAGAATTCTTATTTGTTCCGCAAGGCTGGGTGGATAGTAGAGTGGGAACCTAGTGTCCAGATACTCTGTTTTCCACTTTCCACCTGAATTTTAGATAAATATCTTCTTACCGTCTTACAAGACTCAGATGTACTACCACAAAGATAAACTGATGGTCTAGTCTGAACAATGAACTGACAATGTATGAGAAGAAAAAATAACCATATTGATTGGAAGTCCAAATAAGAGATCTATACCCAGTATGTGAACAAGCGTAAGGACGTCGAGCTTCGCCAACTACTAACATAGCGTTTTTTTTTCACCTTCACGCTGTATCCCGCATATAGCAGGTTAGGCAGAGGGAATAAAAAACCTAGTGTTGAGACACTTCGTTCTTTTAAGATTTCCGTTTCCTACTATCAGCAGAATTAAGACATTACGTGCTGAGTGGCGGAACTCAACGCAAAATTATAATTAAAAAATTTGGACCGTCCAAAATATATGATTCATGAACGTTCCTTTAATAATGGAATAATAAATATATTTTCTTATTTGATCCTCTTACGATCTAAATTAATTATTTATATAAATATTTACGAAAAACAAGCTAACATGGATAAGAGTATAATTCTAATAACATTCCAAGTGTTTTAATTAAGTCTGGAGCCGAAAATGGAACTAATTAATAAATTCTATAATATTATGTAGAGGCCATCGTGGTTGTGTTTTTCTGTAAAGGAGATTGTTGTAGGTTCGATTCCCACTCGATGAATACCAAAATTGGATCAAATTGAATGGTAAAATAAAAATATTTTAATGTTTCTCATATTTTTTTATTGTTTTATCGATTTTAAAAATGTATAAGGTTATCAATTCTATTATATTTTTTTATGTATGTTGGTGATTATGTTTTTATATGATAACTAGTGCTTCTCATGTCATTTAATCAAGATCTGACGTGTAGTTTTAGAATTATTAATAATTGTACTTTTTGGTGCATTTTCTTTGCTGTCGGTTTTCCTTTTAATTTGTTCCATTTGTTCTATATTTGTTTCAGTTTTATAAAAAATAATATCGTAACAAGGAAAAGTGCGGCGTTGAGTTCTGTCACTTAACACGCAATGCCTCAATCTAGAGGAAAGTGCGGATAGGAATTATACAAAGAGAATGGAGTGTCTTAACATTAGGTTCTTAGGTTCCCTCTGCCTACCCTGCTATATGCGGGATACAGCGTGAAGCTAAAACAAATAAAAAAAAAACCCAATAATATGTTACATAACCGTTTTCCAGATAACTTTAAACGCAATAGTAAAGAGTAAAGAGTTTTTGACTAATCCGTCGTGTCTGAGCCGCGCACTTCGCTGAGTTATAGCGCGCCTTTTATCATTTTGTGAGTAAATGTTACTTTACTTATTATATTAAGCATTTGAATATCATTATGGTATAGTAGATAAGATATTGATATTGGTTGTGGATTCGATTCCTACTTGAAGAAATGATTATATATATATTTTTTAATTTTTTCCGCTTTGGTGTAGTTCGTGGCGCAGAGGCACAAGCGTGCGACTGTAAACGCGACAGGTTGTGGGTTTGATTCCTACTCCAGGAAATAGAATTTTTCATTTCCTGGGTTTGGTAACAAGGCAAAGCGCGGCGTTAAGTTCAGCCACTCAGCACGCAATGCCTCAATTCGGCGGAAAGTGGGGAACGGAGTGTCTTAACACTAGGTTCCCTCTGCCTACCCTGCTATATGCGGGTACAGCGTCTCTACCCACAATCTCTTAGTTTGGAGGGTAGTAGAGTTTAGTATAGGGTGGAGGACGTAGTGTCTTGTCACTAGAGTAGGGGTACTCCTACACGGGAAAAAGCGTGAAGTATAAAATAATATAAGACATAAAAATAATACAAAATGTTAACTCAAAATCTGTAAACTATTTTATGTGATATAAGTATTAAGTCACTCTAATCGCTGGTTTTTTTCCAAATTCAAAATATTGCGTGCGTAACGCCACACATTATCTTAACAGAGCGAAAAATATAAATGATTTAAACAATCGACAACCAATCTTTACAACCAAATGTTTTCCACGGCCCCACATATACTTTTAATTTTTTTTAAGCTTCACGCTGTGTCCCGCATATAGCACGGTAGGCAGAGGAAACCGGAGACACTACGTTCTCTTTCATACCCCACTTTCCGCCGGATCAACGTATTGCGTGCTCAGTGCCCGAACTCAACGCCGCACTTTGCCTTGTTATCAGATTCAGGATATGAAAATACTAAATATTGCTTAAAATTTTCATTTTCTGGAGTGGGAATCGAACCCACAACCTGTCGCGTTTACAATCACACGCTTGCTTCGCCACGACAGCCGTCATACACTCTTAATAATAATTTCATCCCCGTCTCATAAGTACAAGAATGATAAATAATTATTTTCAAGACGTACAATTTTCCTCACCATTATTTTCTTTACTGCGAAAAGTAAATTAGGCACGTGTGAAACACAGAATCTGGGTGTGGGCGAAGGAAAACACGATGTCTTAATGATGAACTTTGTGATGTAATTCTGCCTTTGTTTTTTTATATATAGGAGTATACTGGTTTTCTTTGGCTTATATTTTTGACTAGTAACAATTTAAGGCCTGTTGTAGCGCAGAGGCACAAGCGACTGTAAACGTGGTTGTGCGTTCGATTCCCACTCCAGGAAATTAAAATATTAAATAATGTTTAGTATTTTCATTTTCTATGGTGACGAGGCAAAGGCGTTGAGTTCTGCCACTTTGCATGGTTTGCCTCAATTCGGCCGATAGTGGCGAAAAGATATGTTGAAAGAGAACGGAGTGTCTTAGCACTAGGTTCTCAGTTTCCCTCTGCCTACCTGCTATGTGCGGGATACAGCGTGAAGCTCTAGCAGCAGTACCGACAGCAGTAAAACTTGAAATATTGCGTGTTAAGTGGCGGAGCTCAACGCCGCGCTTTGTGTTAGTAGAGCGGACAAATGAAAATAATATAAAGATTATTTCCAAAGAATGAGAACTGAATCGCATTTAAAGTCAGATGCTGACCCATTCGGCTAGGCTTAGGTTTTTATTAAGAAAACAGGCTTTCTAGAACTATAATTATCTATATATAAATACGTGAAGCAAAACCTTTGGATCCCTTTTTACAAAAATTACGCGGACGGAGGAGTTTGAAACTTGGCACACTTATAGTTTATATAGAGAAGGAGTGCAGAATCCTCAATTTATTTTTAAAATAATGCATAAAAAGTATATTAAATTAATAAAATGAATGTTACACACACTACCGTAATTTGACATCCATGTTTTTATTTATAAAGTGACGTATACGTCACTACGCAATGCGTTATTAACGCATTTACGGGGACACTAATATTATTTATAGCGCGTATTTTAAGTAGGATCTTTTAAAATTTGGTTAAGTAGAGAGTGATGATATTAAACAATAGAGGTGAGTGTTAATGGGTAATTTAAAAGTGCCCCCTTAAACTCCTCTCTGCGACGTGAGGGCCTAGTATTAGCATGGTGAATTCATGGATCTCCTAGAAGATTTTTCTCTTTTAAAGAGTTTAAAGTTTGAAAAGCAGTGGTTGAGAAAAGAATAGTATAATTGCGGCGTTAAGCTCCATAACTTTTACATTCAATGTATGAATTTCGTACGAAAAATGAAGAACTCGTACGAATTACGGCTAGTGCTTCCATATATCAAATTTTATGCGGAGAAATGAAAATATAATCATTCCATCAAGTGGGAATCGAACCCACGACGCTGCGCCACGGTGATCTATATTTTTATTGATTTAGTTTAAATTTAAAATATCAATCCGTACTTTGTTAATAGCATCTATAGACTTGTTTTTCACTTTGAGAGCTTATCAGGTATTATCTAGTGATACACGTATAAAGGCTAACTCAAAGGTGCACTTTGGTTAATTGAATTGAAGAAATATTATTATGAAAGTGAAATTTATGTGAGAGAACCTATTGATGTATGATTTGTCTATTCTATTTAAAGTACAATTATTACGAATAACTCAAAAACTACTCGTCAGATGTTAACTGAAATTAAATAGAACCACATCTGTAGCACTAGAAAAAAAAATATAGATAGATAAAAGAAAAGGATTACCAAAATTGGTCCACACAGTAAAAAGTTGTGCGATTGCACGCTTTTTCTCGCATAGCAGGGTGGTCAGAGAGAATCTAGCGTTAAGGCACCTATCTTATGTTACTAGTGTCCCCGTAAATGCGTTAATAACGCATTGCGTAGTGACGTATATGTCACTTTATATAAACATGGATGTCAAATTATGGTACTATGTGTGTAACATTTATTTTGTTAATTTAATGTAATTTATGCATTATTTTAAAAAAAAAAAGCTGTCTGCACTCCTTCTCTATATAAACTATGAGTGTGCCAAGTTTCATGCTCCGTCCGCGTAATTTTCGTAAAAAGGGGTCCAAGTTTTTGCTCCACGTATTTATATATAGAATAATTATGCGATGACACAAATAAAAAAAATATAATAGAATTGAGTACTTCTTTTTTTGCAAATCGGTTAAAAAGAAAATATACGTAGATTAAACGTTTTACATCTAAAAGATTCAGAAATAGATGTTTGCGTACAATATGTAAATGAGTACCGCAAGCGGCTTTCTGTTTGCTACCATGATATTTTTGTCACTTAAAGCCTGAATTTGTATGCGCGGCGGCGGTCAACGAGATGTACACTGATAACTTATGAAATTTACACTAAATGGGGACGTTACGATATTATTGTTAACTGACTTCAAATAAAATGCACTAAAAAGTAATATCATTACGAATTACTCACAAACTACTCGAAATCTTAACACGTTCACGCCGGCGCATTTTTTCATTTGATGCTCCACCAGTCGCAAAACAATGTCGCGCTTTATCTGGCGGCGCGCTAATTTCGCTCTGCTTGAAATATTTTAACAAATTACACAAAAAATAATAAATCAATAAGTTACAAATATAATATTATAATTATTGAGCAAAAGTCATATTTATAATACGTTTTTAAATATAACTTTTATTCAAAACAAACGTTTTTATATATATACGTTAAATTATTAGTGTTTAATAGCACAATCGAATGTGAAACACCGGTAGTACACGACGCCCGATGAGGCGGTCTAGCGCGAGCCACCGGTGGTACACGCCGCCCGATAACACAATCAAGCGCGGGCCACCGGTGGTACACGCCGTCCGATGGCACAATCAAGCGCGTGCCACCTGTGGTACACGCCGGCGTGAACGTGTTAAATAGAACCACGTCTGTAGTACTAGCTATCATATAAAAAAGGATTATCAAAATCAGTCCACGCAGTAAGAACTTATACGATTGCTGCGACGCTTTTTCTCGCAGCAAGGTGGTCAGAGAGAACATAGTGTCTGGACACTCCAGGAAATGGAGTTTTTTATTTCCTTGGTTTCGTAACAAGGCAAAATGAGGCGTTGAATTCCGCCACTCAGCACGCAATGCCTCAATTCGGCGGTAAGTGGGGAACAGAGTGTCTTAACACTACGTTCCCTCTGCCTACCCTGCTATATGCGGGATACAGCGTGAAGTCATGTATACATATATGACTATGATTTAAAAAAATGAAGAGCTTAAGATTTTACTGCATTTTACTGGCTAAAACAATTTTTATGTTATTTGTTATATTATAGCTAGTGCTGATATTATTTAAATTTAGTTAAGGTTATTTTTTCTTTATTCTTAATTTTATACAAGTTTCACGCTTTTTAGGATAGTCACAGAGAATCTACTGTCAAGATACTCCAGTCTTCTTTCGCCCGGAATCTAAATACTGCGTGGCGAAACTTATCGGCGCGTTTTAACTTATCACAGTTTAATTTTCTATTAATGAGTTCAAATACGATGCCTCGAGGAGGAATTGAACCCACAGCCATGACATTTACAGTCAGTTGGTCTCGACAAATATCGTATCGTCTCATGTAACGACTAAAAGAAATATCTACTCAGTTGTTAACAAAGACAACTGATCCTTATTACGAGAGCGATTCAAGTTTATACTTAGGAGGTTTTTGTGTAAGAATTATATTTCAGGCATATCGTGGCGCAGAGGCACTAGCGTGCGACTGTAAACGCGCCAGGTTGTGGGTTCGATTCCAGGAAATGAAAATATTAAATACTAGCGGTGCCTGCGACTTCCTTCGCTTTGAACATAGGATACTTCCTATTGCCATGCCAATATTCGTTCATTTCTATCCAGTATTTTTTGCATGATGCGCGTTCAAATATACCAACAGACAGACAGACAGACAGTTGACTGTTGACAGTTTTCTGCTCTTTTATTATAAATAGAGATTTATAATATTTGATATTTAGTATATTCATTTCCTTGCTCTGGTAACAAGGTTAAGCGCGGCGTTGAGTTCCGTCACTAAGCACGCAATGCATCAATTCGGCGGAAAGCGGGGAACGGAAATCTTGATAGAACGCAGTGTCTTAACACTAGGCTCTCAGGTTCCCTCTGCCTACCCTGCTATATGCGGGATACAGAGTGAAGCTAATAAAATATACTTTTGAGGAAACTCGTGCGAGTCTAATCAGAGGCCGTGCCTAAATAAACATTTGGTGAAACTCCCGAGCCGCGTTCAAACGTAAAAATTTAATATTCCACCGTTTAAGTCCATACTTATTATATTACGTTTGTTAAATACATTTTCATTTTTTTAATTTTCGCTTATTTGAAATTCATTTTTTTTTAATTGACTTATATTTTGATTTTGTTCTTGTTTTTTTTTAGCTTCACGCTGTATCCCGCATTTAGCAGGGTAGGCAGGGATTCTGTGAATCTAGTGTTAAGACATTTCGTTCCCCTTTTGTTTTTGTTAGATCTTCCGCCGCTGGGTAGCGTCCCGTAAGAGGCGGGTATCCCAGTAGTTTGGAGGTTCGTCCTCCGACTGGCTTGCGACCACTATCATGTCAAAGACGAACTGCCAAATATCTAATGATGTGTTCCGGTTCCATGGCATGTACGCCAGGTTTCCTCTATCCCACCCCATCCTTTCCCCAGAATGTGGTGGTTCTGATAGCGAACTACTACAATGTCCTCCCCTTCCAGGTCTGGGTAGGCAACGCATTTACAACACCTCCTTGGTCCTTCTGCTCGTTTGCCATCCGTTATCCTTAAAAAATAAAAATCTTTACTAATTTAAACGGGACCACATCAAAAGCATTAGCTATCATATAAAAAAATATCACCGAAATTGTTTCACCCAGTAAAAAATTCCACACATAAAAAATATAGTCCAGTCCTAACCTGTTCTTTTATTGAAGTCGGTCAAAAATGATGTAATCCAAGTCGTTTACACCTTTTACAGGTTTTGAAGGAACGCGCCGCAATTTGTCGTTAACTACGTACGTGATTGCGTGATTGTAAATTGACATCGAATGAGTCTACTACAGGTTTGTGCTCAGATGTAAAGCTATGTACATATTAGTGGCTAAGGGTGAACTTTTTATATAGTGAAACCGGTATAAATAAATAAGCCGGTATAAATAAGTAAGCCCGTTTATATAGGTTCGTCCTGGACGAAAATATTACAAAGACGGATTTATACTCTTTTAAGACTTTGTTAAGTTTTTGTCGGCTTCTTTTCTTGCTGTCCCTAATCTCACAAATTGTCACTGTATTTTACGAAAGGTAAGCCGATAAGAATCGTGTCATATGGACGTTTCACCACTGGTATAAATAATTTTTATTTTAATTTATATTCAAGATCTATATATTTATATCATTCAAATAAAATTATTAAGCTACAGAGATACGCTTATCTATAACAAGAGATCTCTTCCAGTTACCCTGTGGTATCTCACTGTACCACGATAGATGGATGGAAATAATAATAACTATTGATACTTATAATAATAATAACTTGATTTGCGCGGCGTTGAGTTCCGTCACTCAGCATATAATGCCTCCATTCGGCGGAAAGTGGGGAACGGAGTGTCTTAACACTAGGTTCTCAGGTTCCCTCTGCCTACCCTGCTATATGCGGGAAGATAAAAAAAAGATATTGCATTTTTATTTCTAAGGAGCTTATATGTAGGATTTATGTGTTATATAGATATAATAATACATATCATTAGGCACTAGAAATAAAACTAGGAAACAAAAATAATATTTAGAAATGTATAGAATTATAGAATTTAGACTTAAAAGCTTATACTTTTATAGCCTCAGCCACTAAACAATGACAAGCCTACAGTGACAAGCCCACAATGTCAAGCCCACTTGTCTACAGACAGGAAAGATTGAAATATTATTAAAATTTCCTTAATTTAGAGCCCCAAATATGGAAAATTGTGCTAAATAAGTGTGTGTGTGTACAATTCACAAAAGTGCAACTTCGGAAAAGTAACAAACAAAAGAATGGAATCAATATAGAGTATCAGGAACGCTACGAAACGTCGCATAAAGAGGAGACCGAGAGTATAGAATACTGTATAATTTATTTTATATCTTCACGAATTCTATAGATACATGGATTTGTTGTCGTGACGCATTTTCGTTACATTGCATTTAAAATCACTACAATTGTAATATACATAAATATATATTTTTAACTTCACGCTGTATCCCGCATATAGCGGGGTAGGCAGAGGAAACCAGAGAACCTATTTTTTTTTATGGATAACGGATGGCAAATGAGCAGAAGGACCACCTGATGGTAAGTGGTTACCTTCGCCCATGAACATCTACAATACCTTAATCTTGTTACCAAGCCCAAGAAATGAAAACACTAAATTTTACATTTCCTGGAGTGGGGATCGAACCCACAACCTGTCGCGTTTACAGTCGCACGCTTGTGCCTCTGCGCCACGACAGGCGTCCTATATATTAATATATTTTTATTCTATATATACAATTCTAATATATTAATACATTTTACATTACCCGTGTGCACTTGCCTTAAACTTTATGATTTACTACCTATACATAGCGTCTAGTTAGAACGGCAGCAAAAATCACGGTTCAATTGCACTTTTCGAGCAACATGGCTGTACCGTGGACTCTATTTTCTATGACAGAAAGTTTTCTTACCCCATTAATATTTTATAGTGGAAAATATTTTACGCCGCTTTCATTTCCAGAAATCTCGCGTTTAATTTGATTCGTGATGAATTTCCTCACTTGTATATTGAATTTTATCGTTTGGTTTCGTTTTTTTCTTTGTAGAAGTTATTGTTGTGCCATTTAATGGTAGAGCTTTTATGTTATAATAATACCTAAGAGCTATGATATTGGTGTGCTTAAAATAACCTGTCGTGGCACAGAGGCACAAACTTGCATCGAATTCCACTACAGGAAATGTAAAAGTTTAGTATTTTCATTTCCTGGGTTTGGTACAAGGTAAAGCGCGGCGCTGAGTTCCGCCTCTATGCACGCAATGCCTCAATTCAGCGGAAAGTGGGGAACGGAGTGCTGCCTGCTGTATGCGAGATACAGCGTGAAGCTAAAAAAAAAATATTGCGTGGTGTATTAGCGTCTGTACTGTAAATGCGATTGGTTTTGGGTTCGATTTTTTACTCAGGGTGTTAGTGTTGGAACACCATCTTAAGCTATCAATTTTTGCCGCTAAAAGTGCTCGTTCTCTTGTTCTCCTAACTAGCTAAGCATGGCACACACGTTGAATTTTATAAATAAATTGTTGATTGAATTATTTTCACAACTAAATCTGGCTTTATTTCTACAAAAAATCTTTTACAACGGAATGCCTATATTTAAATTATTTTCATTTCTTCGCTCTGGGAAGGCAAAGTGCGGCGTTGAAATCCGCCACTTAACACGCAATGTCTCCATCACGGGCGGAAAGGAGTGAACGGAGTGTCTTGACACAAATAAAACATAAAAAGTATATGAAGGTCGACTTATCAACCTATTCACGCCTGTTATGAATATTATATATTTAATAAATCTAGTTTATATATGAATTATGTAAAGCAACGTTCATGACACATTGAATGTTAATTGATAATTTATTATGAGGTGATAATTTAGTATTATAATAAATATGTCATGGCAAATTCTAAATAATGCGTATGGTATTTAAACCTACACTATTTATGGAAATAGATTGAATTTAAATTTAAATTAAAGGGTTTTTTTTATAGTAAGTAAACATTCACACATTTGCACACCGCAAAGTAGTTAGATGAAACATAATGTTAAGACACTGTTCGCAGCTTTCCGCCTGAATTCTAGCAAAAGTTTTGAGATGGGGAATTCAACGCCGCGTTTTGCCCTACCAGAGGGCAGACATTAAAATGTGTATATGACATCGAGTAGGAATCAAACCCGCAAAAAATGGCGTTTTCAATCTGATGCTAGCACTGCGCCACTAATTTTAATAATAACTATATATCTATTTTTATGTTATAGAAAAATAACACGATTTATTTATTACATACATACATGCATAGCTTCACACCATATCTCGTATATAGCAGGGTAGGAGGGAATCTAGTGTTAATACACTTCGTTCTCCACTTTCCGACCAATTGAGGCATTGCGTGCTGAGTGGCGAAACTCAAAGCCGCGCTTTACCTTATTACAAATTACAAAACTAGGAAATGAAAATACAAAACATTTTACATTTCCTGAAGTGAGAATCAAACTTACAACCTGTCGCGTTTACTGCCGCGCCCTTGTGCCTCTGCGCCACGACAGGCGTCATGATATCTCATATATAAATATATATAATAGAGAAAAATCAAAACATAGTAAAAATCAGAAAATTTTAACATTTCTATTGATATTTATGTGAAAAATGAACGCGCCATTAGATTTAACTTCGATATTTTGACGTAACTTGTAAAGTATGAGAATGTAAGTAAGTTGGTTATCTTCATAGTTTTATCATAAGTTGCGCTCAAAGTCTCGAGACCTCTTAGCGAGTGGCAGTTAAGAAGTTTTTACTGCTATATACTGTGGTGTCATTTACTTGTTGGAAAGCAAAAAGTTTTATTATTATGTGTATGTATGTATAATGGTTGTATGAGCGCTTTTTAATTTTTTTACAATTTTAATTATATAGACAATAACTTTTATCGGCGTTAGGTTCCGCGACTCTACGCGCAATACCTTAAAAAAGTGCCCAAAGTAAAAAAATGAATGTCTAAATACTAGGTCCTCTTTGCCTTATCCAAGACCGTAAAATTAAAAAGCAGCTTGATGTAACGCCTGTCGTGGTGCAGAGGCACAAGCGTGTGACTGTAAACGCGACAGGTTGTGGGTTCGATTCTCACTTCCGGAAATGTAAGAGTTTATTATTACCATTTTCTGAGTTTGGTAACAAGGCAAAACTCGGCGTTGAATTTGGCTACTCAACACACAATGCCTCAATTCGGCGGAAAGTAGGGAACGGAGTGTCTTAACAATAGGGTCTCTCTGCCTACCCTGCTATAGGTATGCGGGATACAGCGTGAAGCTATAATAAAAAAAAATAAAAAAAAGCTTGATGTATTTTCTCGCATAGCAGTGAGGTCAGAGAGAATATAATATTAAGACACTCCGTTCTTCACTTCCAGAAATTGAGATATTATGTGTTGAATGGCGAAATTCAGCGTCTTACCAGAAACAAAAGTATTTCCTAAATAGAAAAAAAATTCGAGTAGAGGGAATAAACGAACCCAAAACCAACCGTGCTTACAGTCAGCTGTCCAACTGCGCCACCATAACCTCACACATATATATATACATAGCTTCACGCTGTATCCCGCATATAGCAGGGTAGGCAGAGGGAACCTAATGTTAAAACACTCCGTTCCCCACTTTCCACCAAATTGAGACATTGCGTGCTGAGTGGCGGAACGCAACGACGCGCTTTGCCTTGCTACCAAACCCAGGAAATGACAAATTCCATTTCCTGGAGTGGGAATCGAACCCACAACCTGTCGTGTTCACAGTCGCACGCCACGACAGGCGTTTCCTCACACTATAAAAAGATATAATAAATACAATTCAAAACAAACCTCCATAGACATTCCAATCTCATATATTTATTTTTATTTTCTTTACAAGCAAGTATATATCACTTTGATATTTGTATGTCAGCAATTTAGAACTGAACCCCAGCATTAAGTATTCGCGGCTTCAATGGAAGACCGTAAAATGAGCTCAGACCAAGTGCATGGAAAGAAACGTAATCCGTTAAAAGGTTTCCGCGAAAATGTATAATGACATTAGGTTTGTTGCGCATTGACTGGGAAACATTTAAGCTTCCGATATTAGATGTTACAAGTTAGTGATATATTTGGAGAGTTTCTTCACTCTTTATTCGAATACTATGCATTTTGATTTCGTTGGAATTTAATCGAAATATTTTTTAATTCCCCAATATATATGATCCAACATGAGATTTTGTTAGGTGGTAGGAGGTTTCGTTCTCCAACTGGCTCGCGACCAGTATCATGTTATAGACGAACTGCCAAATATCTAATGATGTATTCCGGTTCGATGGCATGTGAGCCAGGTTTTGCCCCTTTCCCACCCATCCTTTCCTCAGAATGTCGTGATTCCGATAGTGGACTACTTCATCGTCCTCCCCTTCCAACTGTATCCTCTAGGTCGGCAACGCATTTAGAACACCTCTAGTGATATCCATAGGCGAAGGTAATCACTTACCATCAGGTAGTCCTTCTGCTCGTTTGCGATCCGTTATTCATTAAAAAAAAAAGATCATCGTGATGAATTAAGACAACGTTCAGCCGTAAATATGATAGTTATGAGCTGGTTTCCTACTTGGGGAAAAGAGTATATTTAATTTTTTGCTCTGGTAACACAACAGTTGGCGTTGAGTTCCGTCATTCAACACACAAATCCAGGGCATCAAATTCGGGCATTAAGTGGAGAACTGAGTGTGTTGACTTGGTTCAGAAAGAACCAACTAGACTAGAAGGACTACCCTGCTATATTGAAAGCGTGTAAGATTTTGGACGCAAATGTTTCTCTTTTTACCGAATAGTCATCTTCGTGTGTTCTCCATGCAACGTTATATTGGCAAAGTTATATGTACTCGATTGACACTGAAGCTAGTGATAAATTCAGAGATTTTTTTAATTTTTTATCTATTTCTTACCAATTTGATTAAGGCGTCTTGTTTGACTTGATCAAGAACTTCCCGAATTATCTTGTAAATATGAGCGTTTTGCCCATTTCTACAATAATTATATAAAAACAACGTCTTCATACTCTTTTGAATTAAGAAAATAACTATAAATGTTAAAGAACTGCAACGCAGCGATAACACCCACTTATTTATGGTACACATTATTGCCCCAAATATACCAAAAACAATAACAAATTCATAAAGTAAATAAAATTTTATATAAGATATTAAAAAATATTGCAAAATAACATGTATCGCTCGTATGTGCGACGACCACCTGCAATTCTATTGAAGACAGCTGTAGAATGTAAACACGCTTTTCTTGCCCCACTATTTTCTTTAAACGTAATTTATGTTTAAAATGAACTCAATGCTACTGAAATTAGCCTGAAAGCGTAATGATCGAATCACGTGACATAAAAGGGAAATATATGCTATTATATGAATAAAAAATATAAGTTTGTTTGTGTAGTTTGTTACTCGTAAGACTTAGTTACCATTTGCTTAAATACTGTTGCTTGTTAAATCGATTTTTATAAGAGAATTAAATAAAATGGGTTGTGGGTTCGATCCCCATTCAAACGAATGTTTATTTTTTTTTTAACTTCTCGCTGTATCCCGCATTTAGCAGGGTAGGCAGAGGGAACCAGAGAACATAGTGCTAAGACACTCCATTCTCTTCCAAAAATTCCGTTCCCCACTTTCCGCCAAATTGAGGCATTGCGTGTTGAGTGGCGAACTCAACGCCGCGCTTTGCCTTGTTACCAAACCCAAGAAATGAAAATACTTAATTTTACATTTCCTGGAGTGGGAATCGAACCCACAACCTGTCGCGTTTACAGTCACACGCTTGTACCTTTGCGCCACGACAGGCGCTTGTTTATAATTATTATATTATTTACATTTTACAATTCTGCTAAGTCCAAAGATACCGTTGGGTTTCGCCTTGACACGCAAAATCTGAAATTCAGGCGATAGTGGAGAACGGAGTGTTTTGACACTAGATTCCACCCTGCTATATAAGAAACAGAGTGAAATTACAAGAAAAATAAAAAAAATATAAATTTTTACCAAAAAACCAGCATCCACTACTAGAAACGAGCATATTTACATACACACAACAAAACTCAAAAAGACCATACCATTAACTACTTTCACGATATTCCGAACAAAATGTAACATCCAAGGCCAGTAAGAAACAATAGCAGAAATACTCATGAAGAAAAAAAAGTCAGAACCACGTTTCCTCCTTCAATGTCTTCCGATAGTCCATTATTTTTGGCAGCGGCGAAATTGGCTCGCTAATGCACCCATTGTTCGTATTTCAACGTTCCTATACCCTATATCGGTATAGGCCGACATTTGAGATAAAGTGAGGTTTTGCTGATTGAAATTCTAACTGGCAAAGTGTTTTTAGTGGGTTTATTTTATTTGAGTGTAGGGTTAAGTTTATAAATATATGTAACGGATTTCCTTAAAAAAAGGGTAAGTATAAATGGAAAATTTTAAGTGGAGAAAGGTATAAATATTTTACGTAGCGTGATTTGAATCAGTGCCTCTTGGATATTACTTATTTTATTTGTGTTGTAAACAAAAAGTTTTGTGTATTAATATACTGTTTGTCTTCCTAATAAATAAATAAATAGCAATTCCACCAAGTAGCATTCGAACCCACAACCCCACATACAAATGTACAAATGTACAGTCATATATTGTTCCACTGTGCCACATCGGCCTTAACAATTAACAACTGCTCCACAATTTCGTTACAAAACCTACTTATTTTGGATCGTTAATAAATCAAGTAAGCGTTATATATCATGTTCGATTAACAAAGTTCGGAATTATTCACAAAGTATACGTTTATACTGAGCGTTTCTGAGAAACTCCACGGATGAATGTTTAATTTTGAACGAGAATTAATGATGTATGTATATATGTACACTTTGAATATACAAGATAACATTATTGGTTCGAAACGGCCGGCGGGTATCGGCTTCTATGTATACTGGTACAAGTGCAAAAACATTATATTTTTTTAACTTTACGCTGTATCCCGCATATAGCAGGGTAGGCAGAGTGAACCTGAGAACCTAATGTTAAGTCACTCCGTTCTCTTACAACAATTCCGTTCCCCACTTTCCGCCAAATTGAGGCACTGCGTGTTGAGTGGCGGAATTCAACGCCGCCTTGTTACCAAATCCAGGAAATGAAAATTAATTTACAGGAGAACTATTAAAAAATTCCTAAGGTTGTTATTTTGCCGCCTTAACGCCTGTCGTGGCGCAGGCACAAGCATGCGACTGTAAACGCAACAGGTTGTGGGTTCGATTCTCACTCCAGGAAATGGATTTTTTCATTTCCTGGGTTTGGTAACAAGGCAAAGCGCGGCGTTGAGTTCCGTCTCTCAGCACGCAATACCTCAATTCGGCGGAAAGTGGGGAATGGAGTGTCTTAGTACTAGGTTCCCTCTGCCTACCCTGCTATATGCGGGATACAGCGTGAAGCTATGAATGAATGTATGTTGTTATTTTGTATATAATTTAAAGTTAATGAATTGCAGCAGAGATGACCTAGTGTCTAAATATTCCGCTTGCCAGTTTCCGCCCGAATATGAGACCTTGCGTGTTGAATGGCGGAACTCAACGCCGCGTTTTGCCTTGCTAGAGAGGATAAATGACAATAAAAGTAAATAAATAATAAGTCCTATAAATAATTACAAAATTAAAAATGGCTCTCTTGTAAAGTCGTGGTTTTGCACTTGTACCAGTGTACGTAGGGCCCGTCGTTATGTTAATAATATTCGATTGCCGGTAGACACTTCCGGTTACACAGCTTTATTAAGTTTGCACAGTGAGGGTGTGGGAGACTGATGTTTGTACTATAATAGTAATTCTAGTTTTTTTAGTTTCACGACTTTTTCAGGGTAGATAGAAAGAACTTAGTGTTAAGACACTCCGTTCACTGCTTTTCAACCAATTTCGATGTAATAGCGTGTTCAATGATGGAACGGGAAGCTGCGCTTTGTCTTACCAGAGCGAACCAATAATTTAAATTTAATCATTCTGCAAGTGGGGATTCAACCCACATCCAATCGTGTTAACAATCAAAGAATATCCCATTGTGCTACAATGGCCTCTATGAGATATATTACATTGCTTCACGCTGTATCTCGCATATAGCAGCTTAGGCAGAGGGAACCTGGTGTTAAGACACTCCGTTCACTACTGTCCGCCGAATTGAGGCATTGCGTTCTGAGTGGCGGAACTCAACGCCGCGCTTTTCCTAGTTACCAAACCCAGGAAATGAAAAATTTTATGATTGAAAAAATTTGATGAATCGAACCCACAACCTGTCGCGTTTACAGTCGCACGCTTGTGCCTCTTCGCCACGACAGGCGTCAGGCTTAGTCAATTCTATCACAAAAATTTAAACTATCTATACAAAAATATTAACAAAACACAACAGCCAACGTCTCAATTTATAAGCGTCTTTATTCTAGTCGAATAGTCCCAGCATTAGCTCGTGAGTTATGAGGCGTCCATAAATTCCAAGTTTTCTTAAAAGAATGGCAACTTTCTCCACCCTTATCAAGCTCAGGGAAGCATTTAATTCGCCCGTCACTTTTATGAAAAATTTATTTCCCACATAGAGCGGACCGTCAACCACTTCTCGTTATAAACGATAGTTCGGATTCATTTTAAGCGGTTTTACAGAGAGAAATATAAATAGTCACTAAGTATGTGTAACGCCTGTCGTGGCTCAGAGGCACAAGGGTGCTATTGTAAGCGCGGCGTTGAGTTGCGCTACCCAGCACGCAATACCTCAATTCGGCGGAAAGTTGGGAACGGAGTTTATTAACGTTCCCCACCTTCCACCGAATTGAGGCATTGCGTGCTGAGTGGCGGATTTCAACGCTGAGCTTTGCCTTGTTACCAAAACCAGAAAATGAAAAATTTCATTTCCTGGAGTGGGATTCAAACCCACAACCTGTCGCGTTTACAGTCGCACCCTTGTGCCTCTGCGCCATGACAGGCGTTCGAAATCTAACTATAATCTACTAAAAGATCTCAGCTTGTCTAGAACTATCAGCAGTTCACTTTTTGGCACGTATTTCGAAGGCGGCACGTTAGGATCTTTTCCGATTTGGTTAGTTAAAGAGCGGGGCTTAGACAGTGGGGGCAAGAGATAATGTGGTTTTTAAGGGGCTCCTTCAGTTTACACTTACACTACGGTCACTACTTCCAACCACTGCTCTGAGCTCCTCATAACTTCAAAGAGGTGGACCCAGTATCCGTAACTCACAGAGAATGGTAAGGAACAATTATTATAATTTTTTTCAAATACTTCTTCAGTTTCATGTATTTTCCTGCATTACTAAATAGGCATACATTAAGAAAATGAAGGACGGAGTATTTTGATAATTGCCGCCCGATTTCAAAATATTGCGTGTTAAGTAGCGGAACTCAACGCCGGACTTTTATTTAGCGAAGAAAATATTGTAATATAAATATGATCATTACCCTAAGTGAAAATCGAACCCACAACCCAGCACTGTGCAACGATGACCGTAAAAAGTAACTTTTTGTGTAAAAATAAACCGCCATATAAAACTTGTTCTAATAAAATGATGAAGATGAATCGTGTGATACTTTATTACTATCAAAATTGGATCAATAAGGAAAATGTTGGTAATATACATTCATTTGCTGTATGGAGGAATATTAGTGATATAGAAATATTTTTTTTATTAAGGAATGTAACAGGTTCATATTTTGTGTTAGGAAATAATTTTATAGAGGTCATCGTGGTGCTGTGGGACAGTGGACAGGCAACGCGATTGGTTGTAGGTTCGATTCGTACTCGAGGTAATGATTCACGCTGTATCCCGTATATGTATGTATAGCAGGGCAGGCAGAGGGAACCTAGTGTTAAGACACTCCGTTCCTCACTTTCCGCCGGATTGAGGCATTGCGTGCTGAGTGGCGGAAATTAACACCGCGCTTTTCTTATTTACCAAACCCATGAAATGAAAAATTCAATTTCCTGGAGTGGAAATCGAACCCACAACTGGTCGCGTTTACAATCGCACGCTTGTGCCTCTGCGCCACAACAGGCGTTGAAAGTACAAGTATGACAGCTAAAATTCTATTCGACACTATGATTCTATATGTGTAAATACACAAAGAAATATATTTTTTCAGTAGGCTACTAAAGGCACATTTGAAATGGTAATTACTCTTCTCTGTTATCTTATTTAGTATTCACTGGATGTTGGTGCCAAACAGAAAGAATTAGAGATCAACATCTTACTGCCATTACGTTAACGTGGCATGAATAATATATTTTCAGCTTAATTAGCTTTATATAACATGAATATATAAAAATGTACTGGAATTCTCAAAAATTGTTTTTATGTTAAATTATAAATTATGTTAAAGTTTGCTTATTTTTTCGCATAGAGAACCTGAGAACTTAGGGTTAAGACGCTCCGTTCTCTTAAGATTTCTTCTCCCCACTTTCCGCCAAATTGAGGCATTCCGTAAGAGCAAGGAAAGGAAAACATGAAATATTAACTATTATTAATATTTAACATTTTCATTGTCTGGAGTGGGAATTGAACCCACAACATATCGTGCTTACAATCGCATGCTTGTAACTCTGCGCCACGACATGCTTCTTATTTACAGAGAACTTAGTATCACGATACTCTGTTCTTAGCTTTCCACCCGGCATTATATGTTGATTTACGGAACTTAACGCTTTGGGTTACTAAAGCGGTGAAATGAAAATCATTTAAATACAGTTATTCTCCCGACTGAAGATAGAGCCCATAATGCCCCGTATAATATTGTCTTTTTTTTTTTAACTTCACGCTGTATTTCGCATATAGTAGGGTAGGCAGAGGGAACCAGAGAACCTAGTGCTAAGACACTCCATTCTCTTTCAACAATTCCGTTCCCCACTTTCCGCCAAATTGAGGCATTGCGTGTTTAGTGGCGGAACTCAACGCCACGCTTTGCTTTGTTACCAAACCCAAGAAATGAAAATACTAAATTTTACATTTCCTGGAGTGGGGATCGAACCCACAACCAGTCGCATTTACAGTCGCACGCTTGTGCCTCTGCGCCACGACAGGCGTTATCTTATCAGAGTGAGAAAATGCAAATAAATCATATATAATCATTCCGCTGAGAGATCGAATTCACCAATCGTGCTTCCAGTCACACGCTGCACAAATATTACCTATTAAATATATAAAACGCTTACGTTGTTGTGACTGACAGACAACGTACATGCGTAACTGCTGGCCATAGAAAGCTGTAATTTGGTATGTATGTATTTTCAACTTTTTTAACAAAAAATTTAAAAATTTTAACGCCTGTCGTGGCGCAGAGGCACAAGCGTGCGACTATAAACACGACAGGTTGTGGGTTCGATTCCCACTCCAGGAAATGGAATTATTCGTTTCCTGGGCTTGGTAACAAGGTAAAGCGCGGCGTTAAGTTCCGCCCCTCAGCAATCAATGCCTTAATCTGACGGAAAGTGGGGAACGGATTTGTTGAAAAAGAACGGAGTGTCTTAATACTAGGTTCTCAGATTACCTCTGCCTACCCTGCTATATGCGGGATACAGCGTGAAGTTAAAACAATAAATAAATAAAGAAATGTATTTTCAAAAAATTCTACAAAAATGGGAAAAACCGGGATTTTTGGTTTTATATATTGGTCCACGCAAACGAAATCGTGGGATACAGCTATGTATGATGAAATAAGATTATTTAAATGATTTAACTACTTGAAGTCGTCGTGGCATAGTAGAACTGCGTCTGACTCTAAACGCGGTGGTTGTGGATTCAATTCCCACTCGGGGATGATCATATCTAAATTATTTGTCGTTTCCACGCTCTGGTAGACAAATCAATTGAGTTTCACCACTCAACACGAATTCTGGTGGAAAACGGGGAACGAAATGTCTGGACCCTAGATTCTCTTTGCTATGCTATATACGGGAAAAAAGGTAAAATTGAAAAAAAGCTACTACGAATATAGTAAAACTTTTCAATTACAGAAAACTTTTAATAGTCCACTGTGATTAAGAATACCCAATGAAACTGAAATATTGAATTCGAAAGCTTTCCACTAGTAATAAAGTTTTGGTCGGACACAAAGTAAGATTTAAATTTCATTGAAGTGGCTGAATCCATCACGATATTTCACACTTGATTCGCTTTAGTTTCAGCTTTTCGATCGATTATCGTCACGTGTTAAAAGTATCACTATAACCAAAAAAGACAATTGACAAATACAAATACAAATACAAATATTCTTTATTGCACACAAATAAACAAATAACATAGAAGTAGTAATAGCGTACAATAAGGCGGCCTTATCGCTTAAAGCGATCTCTTCCAGGCAACCTTTGGATATTGGATTTGTATAAAGTAGTGGTAGGCGGTGCACTAATCAGGATATTTACATTAAAAAAAATTAAATATATGTTAATTAAAAATACAAACTAAATACATAATTATATACATACTTACATACATTTATATGTTATATACATACATGCATACATACATATATACATATATACATACATACATACATACATACATACATTCATACATACATACATACATACATACAAACATACATACAATTGACTTCAAGCGAAAAGCACAAAACTGTAACATTATGAATAACTCTAAATCTTAAGCGTGTTTTTTTTCACAGTCGGGTTTTGTTTATCTATAATTATTTATATTTTCATTCTAAATTCATACAAAATACATGAAAAATTCCATTTCCTGGAGTGGTAATCGAACCCACAACCTGTCGCGTTTACAGTCGCATGCTTGTGCCTCTGCGCCACGACAGGCGTTTCGATATGTGTTAGTATAATGAAAAAATTAAAAAAAAACAACCTTCTCATAATAGATAATTACAAAACAAACTAAGTTAAAGACGTTCATAATTCTTAACATTTCATTGCTAAGAAAGATTTATTATCCCGGTGGGTGCACGGAACGTGACCTATATGTAACAGACAAGCCATTAGTCGCTATCACGTACGGTACTTGGCAATGCTGCAAATAACATATTTTGTACTACTAATATAATATTTTAAATATTTTTCTTATTGTAAATTTTATTCGTTTAACTGGTTACTTTACTAGTGGCTTGGTCTGGTTTTGCTTAGATATGTATGATTATTTTTATGTACATTATGGTTAAGAGGCTATCGCGGCGCAGTGGACTATTCCACTTGTTTAACTATAACCGAGATGGGTTGGGGGTTCAGTAGTTGATAGCTATAGTTGAACCTGAAATATAAACATGCCTGTTAGTGTCTAATTCTATCGCATTCCAACGCATTCTTCCTGGGAAACTAACGGTAGATTTTGTGATATGAAGTGTTTCAGTTTAAGATAACGAAAAAGAAACAATTATTTCTTATAACTATACTTTTCAGTTAATATTATAAATGCAAAAGTTTCTGAAGATGTATAAATATTTGTAACTCTTTTACGCCAAAACTATTAAACGAATTTACGTACATACACAACTTCACGCTGTATCCCGCATATAGCAAGGTAGGCCGAGAGAACCTAGTATTAAGACACTCCGTTCCCCATTTTCCGCCGAATTGAGGCATGGCGTGCTGAGTGGCGGAACTCAACGCCGCACTTTGGCTTATTACCAAACCCAGGAAGGAAAAATTTCATTTCCTGGAGTGGGAATCCATAACCTGTCGCGTTTACAGTCGCACGCTTGTGCCTTTGCGACACGACAGGCGTCTTTTCTAGATGAAATTTTTCAATAAAGTAGCTTAAACACCAGAATATCACATACCATACAATTTATAAAGATTTCATATCATTTGGCACATAATGTAACGACAAGTATCTAGTTTGTACATATAAAATATTTATAAAAGCGAAGAGAAATTCTTTAAAGTCAATCTTATTTGAATCTGCATTACAGTCACGAAAATTGTTCCGAGCCAAAGTTTTCCAAGATTACGTGGAAGGCCTTACAAAAATGATGTTAAATTTTATAGCGTAACTACTATATTAGCGTTAAACAAAATGTTTTAGGGATGAGACTTCCATCCACTTTTAATACAATTTTGAGTTATTGATGTGCTAAGTGGCGGAATTAAACGTCGCGCTTTGTCTTGTCGTAGGTACTGGAGAAATTGAATTGACAACCGTTATGTGTATACATACATAGCTTCACGTTGTATCCCGCATATAGCAGGGTAGGCAGAGGGAACCTAATGTTAAGACACTGCGTTCTCCACTTTCCGCCGCCTCAATTCGGCGGCATTGCGTGCTAATTGGTGGAACTTAACGCCGCGCTTTGCCTTGTTACCAAACCCAGGAAATGAAAAGTTCCACTTCCCGAAGTGGGAATCGAACCCACCTGTCTTATTTACAGTCGCACGCTTGTGCCTCTGTGCCACGACAGGCGTTGCGTGTATATTCTAGCTTTTTTAATACTTAAAAAAATTAAAAAAATATTTAGGCATATAGTTAAAAAATTAAATTATTTAAGTCATATTTATATTATGTAAAACACGATTTTCATTCACATTACACAGTTGACAAATGAGAACGGATCCGAGCGTACAGATTTACTTAGAGTTAAGAAGAATATTTTAAATGCTTCATATTTTTAAACTGTCACACATTTATGATAAGAAAAACGTTTATAAAAAACGTATGGAAATGATTGTCCATATGTTTCTGAATGTTGGCTTAGTGGTAAAGCTTGGGCGGTTTCTAAGAGATGCAGGTTCGAGTCCTGCTACATTAATATCAATAATATTTTATTTAGTTCTCTAAAAATGTTTCCTTTTTATACTAAGCATAAAGTTTAGGAAGAGTTTGCTTTATTTTGCTTAGCTATCCGCTACTTTGCAAGGAATTTAAAGCTGTAATAAGTCTAAACAGAACAGATATATACGTATAAATATATTATAAGCCTACGTTTTAAATATCATTTAAATTATAAAAAAGACTTTTTTTATAGCTTCACGCTGTATCCTGCACGTAGTAGGGTAGGCAGAGGTAACCTGAGAACCTAGTGTTAAGACACTCCATTCCATTGCCCACTTTCCGCCAAATTGAGGCCAAATTGAGGAGTGGCGGAACTCGACGCTGCGCTTTGCCTTGTTATGAGAACGAGGAAATCAAAATACTGAATATTATTTTATATTTTCATTTCCTAACGTGGGAATCGAACCTACAACCTGTTGCGCTTACAGTTACACGCTTGTGACTCAGCGTCACGATAGGCCTCTTATTTATATTTTTAGTGAAATTTAAATTTTAAGTGAAAAATTCAACATATTTGTAAATTATTGATTAAAATTCTTAAGCATTATAATTATTGTTGTTTATAATTTTGTATCTTTTTTTTTAATTCCGCTGTATCCCGCATATAGCAGGGTAGGCTGAGGGAACCTGAGAACCTAGTGTTAAGACACTCCGTTCTCTTTCAACAATTCCGTTCCCCACTTTCCGCCGAATTGAGACAATGCGTGCTGAGCGGCGGAACTCAACGCCGCACTTTACCTTGTTACCAAACCCAGGAAATGAAAATACTAACATTTCCTGGAGTGGGAATCGAATCCACAACCTGTCGCGTTTACAGTTGCACGCTCTCTCTGCGCCACGACAGGCGTTGTATCTTAAAATACAACATCGAAATCTATCATAATCTAAATAAATAAAGCTTTTAACTTCAACGTTACTGAGTGAGTGATAGACAACGTACATATATGCAAAACTACTGGCCGTAGAAAGCTGAAATTTGGCATTTAGGTTAGATAGGATTTCCCGAAATTCTAACGGAAACGGAAACGTAACGGTATTTTACATTTTACAGTTCTAACTACATACAACTAGTCTGAAATAAATTTAAAATTTCGTTTGAAATTTATAATTTATAATTAAGATTTTAATTAAATAAAATAACCGACTTCAAAGAAATACATTATAAAGTACAATTATTACGAATAACTCAAAAACTATTCGTCAAATTAATTTGGACCACATGAGAAGCACTAACCTGAAGAACGCCTGTCGTGGCGCAGAGGCACAAGCGTGCGACTGTAAACGCGACAGGTTGTGGGTTCGATTCCCACTCCAGGAAATGATGTTGGTGGTTTGGCATGGCACGGCGTTGAGTTCAGTCCACTCAGCACGCAATGCCTCAATTTGGCGGAAAGTGGGGAACGGAGTGTCTTAACACTAGGTTCCCTCTGCCTACCTTGCTATATGCGGGATACAGCGTGAAGCTATGTATGTATGTATCAAAAATGATTCAAACAATAAAAGAATATGCGGTAACACATATAAAAAGCAATCGAATAGAGAACACCTTTTGTTGAAGTCAGTTAAAAAGTAGTAATCATTTTGTATACAACAAAATAAACGACATAAACAATCACTTCAGGCGCTCCCAACACAATCAGCAAGACGCTATTTCCGGTTTCACCTTTTATTTTAAAGTTGTTAGTAAACTAAAGTTACTTTTAAAATCCCCTATGGCACTATTGTGGACTTATTTAATAAAAATGCTGTAATATTACACACCATGAAGAGAAATTTGCTTAAAGGTTGAAAACCTGAATATTATATATACCCAAAAAATATTACCCCTTAAACCATTGGTTTATTTCTTAATACTTAAAGTTATATTACGGCCCAATTTAAAAATCCTAAAGAATTGAGGCCATCATTGGTTCAGTGGGACATTATTATTGGTTGTAAACACCTTGGTTGTGGCTTCAATTCCCACTCCGGGGAAAACTGAGTATATTTAATTCACATTTTCATTTACCCGCTCTGTTAAGACTAAACACGGTGTTAATTTCCGCCACTTAATGCGTCTTTTCACCCTTTGACCGCGTAAAATACTTGCTGCATTAGCAATTGGCATACGTGTGAAGGCTTGCGGCATATATAAACTTTGTACAAATAAGGCAAAGCGCGGCGTTGAGTTCCGCCACTCACCGAACAATGCCTGAATCCGGGGAAAGTGGGAACGGAATTGTTGTTGAAAGAACGGAGTGTCTTGGCACTAGGTTCTCAAGTTCCCTCTGCCTACATTGCTATACGCGGGATACAACATGAAGCTATAAAAATATCCAACTTTCATACTTCTACGTAAAAAAGGGTATAAGTTCCTTCGCGCGTAGTTCAAGAAATAATATGCCATATCAAATTCTTGGTAATTCGAGTCTAATTAAATAATGATTCACTCGCATCCGTCGTCTCTCCATTATTTATAATTAGCTCGCAGACCCTGAACGCGAGCGCGACATAAATCATTCCTTCTCGTCACGAACGGTGGAACTCAACGCCTCCTGAAAAACATCATATTGTTTGCTGCTTTACGTTTTTTAACCAATTTACAAAACAGGTTCATCAATTAAGTGGTTTGTGTGTGATTATAACTTTTATTTATTTTTAACTTCACGCTGTATCCACGCATATAGCAGGGTAGGCAGAGGAACCTGAGAACTAGTGTTAAGATATTCCGTTCTCTTTCAATGAATCCGTTCCCCACTTTCCGCCAAATTGAGGCATTGCGTGATGAGTGGCGGAACTCAACCTCACCGCTTTTGCCTTGTTACCAAACCCAAAAGTAATGAAAATACTAAATTTTTACATTTCCTGGAGTGGGAATCGAACCCACAGCCTGTCGCGTTTGCAGTCGCACGCTTAGCCTTGAACCATTTTCGTTTTGTATTACCAGAGTAAAGATAAATGAAATTAATTTATATTATTATATTTATTAAATAATTAAAATTATTAAAATTTTAACAAATAAGAATATAGATTTCAAATATAAAATGCACCAAAGAAGTAACACATTGTTACGAATAACTCAAAAACTACTTAATAGACCTTAACTAATATCTACATAGGATCCTATAAACTCTAGCTATAATAACATAAAAAGTCACATCGACATTGGTTCATCCAGTAAAAAGTAACACACATAAAACAATACAAGTTAAAAAAGGAACAATATTACGAATAGCTCAAAAACTACTCTTTCAGACCTTAACTAAATTTAAAGCCGGACCTCAAAAGAAAGCATGGCTATCATACAAAAAAGGAAACATCAAAATAGGCTCACCCAGTAAAAAAATATACTTTTTTTTTGAACTTGGCTAAAAAAGCTTGGCTGTATTGCGACCGCGCGGATGCAAATATCACTTTTACAAAGTGAAGTGCTCTCTCAAAGCCTCCATAGGTCGAGCTCATTAAGTAGACTGAATCAGACTTATATAGAGACTTGTTACAATTTGAATACATGTTACCGAATGGTATTCACTTTGCTTATTACATTAGGTTGTACGTGTGAGTGAAAAGACAATAGAAAATGATGAATGAATGACAACAATATATGTATGTAATGGGTTCAGTAACAAGGAAAAGCGCGGCGTTGAGTTTCGCCACTCAGCAGGCAATGTCTCAATTCAGTGGAAAGTGGGGAACGGAGTGTCTTACTTAGGTTCCTTCTGCCTACCCTGCTAAATGCGGGATACAGCGTGAAGCTAAAAAGAGGCACAAATTGTGAGTTCGATTCCCGCTCCAGAAAATAAAATAAAAATAATATTTAATATTTACATTTCCTGGGTCTGGTAACAAGGCAAAACGCGGTTTTGAGCTCCGCCACTCAAAACACACGCACGCAAAGCCTCAATCCGGCGGAAAGTGGGAAACGGGATTGTTTAAAGAGAACGGAGTGTCTTAACACTAGGTTCTCAGGTTCCCTCTGCCTACTGCTAAATGCAGGATACAGCGTGGAGTTAAAAAAAACATTTGTGTTAATATTTAAAATTCTTTAACAAATATGTTTATTTATATTTTATAAAAAAAAAATAGTATTTACTGAAAAAAAGAAGTATTTTCTTATTTCCTAGTATTTAACAAAACAGCCCTAAGGAAATCAAGATCTAGGTCAAACCTTTAGCTCGAAAGGTAGAACTTGATACCTTAATAAAATATATAAACGATTGCTCTTTAATTTTCGATTACATGTGCCAGGTTTTTACGTTCGAGAAACTGGCAGAGTGCCGAATCGATGGAATTCTTGAAATTCATTTTCATTTCGTCGGATAATAGGTTTTAGTTCACGGAGATATATAGTATTTTCAAAGTTTGCTGAAATCTAATTTAATGTATTGGTATCTAACGTTTCTGTAATCAGCATTGGGATCTTTATTTTTATAAAATAATAACTTTTTTTATTTTTTTGACAAAGGATGGCAAGCAGGCAGTGGTCACACTTACCATCAGGTGGCCCTGATGGTAAGTGGTTACCTTCGCGCATGGACATTTACAACACCAAAGGAATTGTGAATGCGTTGCTAACCTAGTGTTCAGATGGGAGGGGGAGGAAATAGTGTACTGGCTGCTGCAGTACACCATCAAAACCCCACATTCTGGGGAGAGGATGGGTAGCAATAGAGAAAACGTGCCTTATATGTCATCGGGTCGGAACAAATCATTAGATATTTGGCGGTTCGTCGACGAACCTCCTACCACGAAATTACTGGGATACGTGCCTCTTACGGACGCTACCTAGTGGCGGAGGGGAATTGTATTCTAACTCCGTCCTCTGACAGGGACATACACACACACACACACACACTTTACGCTCATATAACAAAGTACACGATGGAGAACCTAGTGTCTAAACACTCCGTTTTTATTTTTCCATTTCTTTCATAAAACAAAACATTGCGTGGTTTGAATGATAGAATTCATTGCGTTTAAACTAAAGCGGTAAAAATTAAAATAATTTAAATATACTTAATCGCTCTACGGGATTCGGGGAAATGTTTATATTTACATCATTTTGTTTTCTCCGCTCTGGCAAGATAAACTTCAACTTTGAATTCCACCACTTACCATATAATATCTCGAAGTCGGGCTAAAAGCTCCTAACACTAGGTTCTCAAATATATTGATATATAGTTCGATATATATATATTACATTTACTTTCTGCCGAATTAAGGCATTACGTGTTGAGTGAAGAAACTCAACACCACGCTTTGATTTGGTTACACCAACGCGAGGAATTAAATGTTGATTATTAAAAATATATAAATAAAACTTTAAAATTGGGCACTGTTAAATACCTTCACACCGTATCCCGCTTATAGCAGGGTAGGCAAAGGGAACCTGAGAACCTAGTGTTAAGACACTCCGTTCTCTTTCAACAATTCCGTTCCCCACTTAAAACTTATAAAAGTGTTAAAAATAGGTTTTATATATAAAGAAGATATTTAACAGTGCCCAAATTTAAAGCATTGCCACTAGACGATCAACCTCTATCGAATGATACAATTTACCCGCTTATTCGAGGTCCGTCGCTCTTATCCAGTAATTATCTGGCGTTAAACGACCAATTACAAAAATCGCTTTTTTGCTTCAAATGGAATCTTAGTTTTTATGGAGTAAGGAAAAGCTTCATTAGTAACTTTATTAGTGGGTAGCTTTTTATTTTGTTACTTTAGGAAAGCTTTTTACGTATTGTTTTTTTAACTGAAAATAAACTGGAGGTGTTCAATTCGATTGTATTTTTATGTGTATATAGTTGCCTGTCGTGGCGACACAAGCCTGCGACTGTAAGCGCGATAGGTTCCCACTCCAGGAAATGAAAATTTAAAGAAATATTTAATATTTTCCGCCACTCAGCACGCAATGCCTCAATCCGGCGGAAAGTAGGGAACGAAATTGTTGAAAGAGAACGGAATGTCTTAACACTAGGTTCTCAGGTTCCCTCTGCCTACCCTGCTATATGTGGGATACAGCGTGAAGCTAAAAAAAGTGTAAAGAGCTTTTGGGTGAACCAATTTTGTTGATTCTTTTTTTATATGATAGCTAGTGTTTTTAGTGTGGTCGTGTTTAAATATAGTTAAGATTTAACGAGTAGTTTTCGAGTTATTCGTAATAAGCGCCATGATGTTACTAGAACTACTATAGTTTATTTGTGGCACGTATTTCGAAGGCGGTATTAATAGGATCGTTTCAGAATTGGTTATGTAGAAAGAAGAGCTCGGGCAGTGAAGTCAAGTTAGGTAGTACGTTTATTTTTATTAGTGCAGAAGATATAAAGGTGAAGTGATCTATTACTAAGATTATTTTTTCGTTTGACACTATTTCCCATATAGCAGGGTAGGTGAAAGAGCTTACAGGAGCACTTTTTTTTTTGTTCCTCCCCCAATTCGAAACATTGCATAGTGAGTGGCGGAATTCAACGCCGCGTTTTGTCTTACTGAATCAGGGAAATTAAAATAATATAATTAATGTAAAATATAATCCCTCATGCCCCAATGAGGTATCGAACCCACAACCATTCACATCAGATATTAGCTAAATGCATCACGATAGCTACTTTATTCTCAGTATGAATAAAAAATATTCTTAAAATATAATTATATATATAAGCTTCCAGCTAAAGTAGATTTAGGTAATACTGTTTCACGCCACGCAACTGTGTCCTTACTGCTTTAAAGTTAGTGCATATAATACATTTAAATAAGCTTTGCTATTGCGTTGTAGTAATGCCAAGTAGTATTTATGAAAGTTTTATAACAGATTGATATGAAAAGAATGGAGTTTGAAAAGTACCTTAATTTCTTTGGCATTTCTTTTTTTTGAAAGCTACGCTGTATCCCTGCGCATAGCAGGGTGGGCAGGAACTTGAGAACTCAATGTTAAACACTCCGTTCTCAACTTTCAACAGGTGAGGCATTTAAAGTGCTGGAGTGTCGGAACTTAACTCCGCGCATTATTACCCAGGAAATGAAAATAATATTATATTAAATCTTTCCATTAAGTAATATAAATTAGCTGACCACACTCCGTTTCCATAGAAAGGCGTGAATAAGTCGATAAGTCCGAAAATATAATCGATATATGTCGAGAAAATAATATATCGATTGTAAATGTTTGTTTGTTTCTGTTATAGGCGATGATCGTGAATGTCTTTTAACGTGCTATCTATCATAGTGTGATTTTAGCTCTTTTACTCAACAACGAAAACCTGTTCTGTGTGTTTCAATACAAAGTGTCATTAGCCGAGGGAAAAGGTTTCAACTCCAGATTCAGCTACTTCTTTTTAAAACGCGATGGGCAGAGGCTAACGGCATTCAGGTCATCTGAAAGGTAAGTGCATCGTCGACCCCATGTAGGAACCACAGGCGTAGCTGGAACGTTGCCTACCTACAAGGTATGGAATAGATTCTCTTGAAGGTACCCATGTCGTATCGACTTGGGTGTCTGGAGTGGAGTACAGTTGGCATATCAGCAGCAGGAGGAAGGTACAACAAAAACCGCACAGTAGTGGACTACCATATATTGTAGATAATTGCAGAGTGGTATTTACGTTTGTAGCTGACGTACTGTGTGGATTGGAATTTCAGCGCGGCAGAAATCAGGTTAAACAGTTTTTAAAACACTTTCTATTATATATGCGCTAGAGAACGCACAGCAAGGAAACGTATCTACGCATCACCACGGTGTCTAGCTTTTTACAGATCATTGGGCCCCTAACGATTTGAAAAGGTCTATCTTGTGTGCAATCGAATGGATCAAGCTGACACTTATGTGATAATTTGCTTTGTTTTATTAAAGTGAATTTCATTGAATATGTTAGAATTATGTTTGACAATAAAGTTATTGATGAGGACCCTCTTAAAGGACAGAGGATATGAAGAGGTTAATATCTGTGGACGAGGCGAAAGAGATATGTAGGGACCAATGAGTTTGGCTCTCCGTTCTTTTTGACTGCCTCGCTAGATATAAAGCCTAAAGCTGAGTAATACAATACTTATTATGAACTTCAGTATTTAATGGTATTTACGTTATATTCATATACGTATAAACAGACACATTTATACTTCGTACTGTAAATTTCCGTGCGCCTACAGCCTTAACCGAAAGGTTTAATAGAGATTGATTGGTGCAAATTGATTGCAGCTAGCTCGCTTCAAGCTATGCAACTGAAATACTGAAAACTGGAACGATTTCAGCCGTTTAATGTAAATTGCTTCAATGTAAATATAGAGGAAATTCTATAAAGATCTATAGTAGTGCAGTGGGTGGTGATTATGTATACGGGGATTGTAAGTTCCATATAGATTGTTTAAATATTTTTATTTCCCTGTTCTGGTAATAAAAAGGGCGGTGTTAGGGTCCACCTATGAGTATTCTAGCATTAATTCAAGGTTTGTATATGTATTAACAAAAGTAGTTTAGACCTCAAGTAGCCTTAGTTCTAACTTACTATTTATATATAATGTGATGATAAGCCATCGTGGCGTAGTCGGACAAAGTCTGACTTTTGGATACGAATTCGATTCCCACTCGGGGAAATATATTGAAATTATATGCTCTGGTAAGATAAAGCACGGCGTTGAGTTCTGACCCACAACACGCAACGTCTTAAATTCTGGCGGAAAATTAAGAACGGAATGTCTTGGTACTGCTATGAGGGAACGTGAAGCTGTAAAAAAAATTTTAATACAACCGCGTTCTGCCACTGTAAACGCGACAGTTTGTGGGTTAGATTCCCATTTCAGGGAATGAAAATATTAAATATTTATATCAATTACTATTTAGTCCTCGCTCTGGCAACAACAGGCACAAGACACCAAGACACAGCGCTGCGGTGAGTTCTGCCACTCAGCACGCAATGTCTCAATTCGGAAAATGGAAACAGAAACCTAATGAGAACAGAGTGTCTTAACACTAGGTTATATCCTATATGCGGGATTTAACGCGAAGCTAAAAAGAAGCAACTATTACATCGATCTAAGGTACAGCAACGTCCATCAATGTAATGAGTTGATAATTCAGCTCGCTACACCGTGACACGGCTGCTAATTGAGACCGGCGTGACTGATGGCTGGCGTTGTGGTTGCTACGTAACGGTTACTGATGTATTGGTAACTGTTAGTTAGTTTAACTATTAGGTTAAGTGGAGCGGTTAAGTTAACCTTGTGTTTGCCCATGGACTGTTGCCCGCATAGCCTCTGTTAAGACACGCAGTTCCATTTTCCATTCATTTCTGTTCCTACACTGTTCCTCAGTTTCCGCCGAATTGAGTTTTTAGTATATAAATAAATAAGATTGTAAGGTAAATAGGAAATTGATTTTAAAAATGTACTTTAAAGTAAAATCATCTCGTCATCTAGTAATAGGACTTAGTGTCATGATACTCCGTTCTCCACTTTCCGCCGGAATTCTGAGATATTGCGTGCTGAGTGACGAAACATATTACACAAGATAAAACCACCTAGCCTTAAGCTGGCTAGAAACTTTTAACAATCTGCTTAATTGAAGTAAACAGTGAAAAGTCTAAAAGATTTTAGTGTTAGGACACTCCGTTGTCCACTCACCGCTGCAAATCGAAACATAGTGTGTTGAGAAGCGGAACTAAACGCCGCATTTTGTCTTACCAGAGCGTTAAAATATTTTTTACATTCTTTACTAAAAACTAGACTTATAAGACACATAGAACTTAGTGTCTCTATGTATACTCTAAGAGAGAGTATTCGTAGATTTTTTTTAACTTCACGCTGTATCCCGCATCGCAGGGTAGGCAGAGGGTACCTGAGATTCTAGTGTTAAGATACTCCATTCTCTTCAAACAATTCCGTTTCCTCCGAATTGATAATATGTCGCTATTATAATCGTCTACGAATTATGTATTCTTTTTAAAAAGCTATGCATTTTGAAAAATATGTTTTAAGTGGACAAATAGAACCTAGTGTTAAGACACTCCGCTCTCCGCTTTCAATATTAAGACAAAGCCCCTAGTTCTAAGCTAGCTAGGAACTTTTAACAATCTGCCTAATTGAAGTACTACACAACTTAAGTCTTGCTGCGAACGGAGTAAATGGCTTTCCACTATTTCAAAGCGAGCGCTTTCAGCTCTTGTTCAATTTATTTTCGCCTGATTTTATTTCCCTTGTGTATGTTGATGTGATATTAGAAGTTTTATAGTTTGAAGTATGTTCAGCTTTTGAGGTCATTTCCTTTAAAGTGAATTGGGGTATTTTTTTTTAGCTTCACGCTGTATTCCGCATATGGCGGGGTAGGCAGAGGGAACTAGAGAACCTAGTGTTAAGACATTCGGTTCTATGAATACTTTCTGTGGAATTGAGTTTTTAGTATATAAATAATTAAGATTTTTTTTAACTTCACCCGTACATAGCAGGGTAGATAGAGGAACCTGAGAACCTAGTGCTAAGACATCTGCTCCTTTACAACAATTCCCTCTCCACCTTCGCCGAATTGAGGCATTGCGCGCTGAGTGCGGAACTCAACGCCGCGCTTTGCCTTGCGCCACTAAACCTTGTGAAAAGAAAAGAGTAACATTTCCTGGGGTGGGAATCGAACCCACAATCTGTCGCGTTTACAGTCGCACGCTTGTGCCTCTGCGCCACGAGAGGCATTATATATATAAATAATTAAGACATAATAAGAAAACCGGATTTTAAAAAATGCACTTATGTTAATTTAATGGATCAGATTATTTTTTTTTTTATTTATTTATTAAGGCTAGCCAACAATTGTTACACTAATACATTATAATATTTTACAATAATTCATAAAATAACACCCAATTGTACTAATTAACAGTAGGTTAGCACCACATGCAATAATAATAATTAAAACAAAAAAATAATAATAATAAATAGTAATTATATAACAACTTGACATAATAAAATAAAAATTGTAATTAAATTGAGTTAAATTAAAAATACAGGGTCCATAATTCAATCAAATTTATAAATTAAAAAAATTAGATTATTTAGATTAATTAGGAAGTTGGTAATATTAAAAGAATGATCATAATTGGTTCGCACAATAAAATTTGTAAAACATATCTACGGGTTTCACTCCGGAAGTGCCTGTAGAATTGAAAACTTGAATATTAACGTTGTGCGTTTTGTGATATTTGAATAAATAGGAGAATAATTTTGCGAATTACTTTAATTATCAATGGAAAAGTACTATCATTTATATGGTAAAATACAAGTATTCATTTTTTGGCCTTGACACAGACGTGACAATTGTGACATGATATTTTTTTTATTTTTTGACCTATCGGGTACAGACATGACATGATATTTTTTTAACAATAACGCCTGTCGTGGCGCAGAGACACAAGCGTGCGATTGTAAACGCGACAGGTTGTGGGTTCGATTCCCATTCCGTGAAATAGAATTTTTCATTTCTTGGGTTTGGTAACAAGACAAAGCGCGGCGTAGAGTTCCGCCAGTCAGCACGCAATGCCTCAATTCGGCGGAAAGTGGGGAACGGAGTGTCTTAACACCAGGTTCCTCTGCCTACCCTGCTATACGGGATACAGCGTGAAGCTATGTATGTATGCATTTTTTTCATCTTGTGATTTTTCGATCAGGTCATGTTTTCACTTTCATTTCAAAAACACATTGAAAAACAGTAAAATTGATAACCTCCTTTTTGTGAAGTCGGTTTAAAATATATATGTATATAAAGTTAAATTTAATATTAAACAATATATTCAGGCTAATATGAAATAGTTAGCTATATTTCTGTAACGTCGTTGAAATACTAGCAGTTAAAGTAACACGCTCGGATTCACACATGTACTTTATTGCGAATAAATCTCTTCACTCAAATTGCTGTATTACTATGTTCAAACGTATGGTTGGCATTTTTTTTAAATTAATATATTATTATATGCCATAATGGGTAGCGTAACCGCGAAGATTGTGGGTTCGATCCCCGCTCGAAGCAATGATTTTTTATAAGTTCTGCTTTCACTATGCTTAGTTCTGCTCGCAACTCGAATTGGGGCAAAAAGCAGAAGACTGTAAAGGTTTTACTTTTACACTATGTCACTTTTTGGTTTTTTTGGTCTTTTTTGACCTTCTTTTGACTACCCTGTATGATAAAGTGGTACATCATAGTTCTTTATTCTCTAAGTTCTCGTTCAATTTACGTAAGAAAACTAACATAAAGAATACGCACTAAATAATAAAATTATTACGAATAACTCAAAAACTACTGACGAAATCTTAAGTAAATTTAAATGGGCACCAAAATCGTTACACCCATTAAAAAAATACAATCGAATTGATAACGCCTGTCGTAGCGCAGAGGCAAAAGCGTGCGACTGTAAACGCGACAGGTTGTGGGCTCGATTCCCACTCCAGGAAATGTAGTATTTTCATTTCCTGGGTTTGGTGACAAGGTAAAGCGCGGCGTTGAGTTCCGCCACTCAGCACGCAATGCCTCAATTCGGCGAAAAGTCGGGAACGGAGTGTCTTAAGACTAGGTTCTCAGGTTCCCTCTGCCTACCCTTCTATATGCGGGATACAGTGTGAAGTTAAAAAAAAAGAAAATAACCTCCTTCTTTGCGAAGTTGGTTAAAAAGTCATATACGTCCAAAAAAACATGAATTTATTCCTTTTGAATCATTTAATACTATTAAGTTTAAAATGTCCAGTAAATGAATCTCTTTACCAATGTTGTTAAATTGTCCGAGAGTCACTGACTGAAGCGGAAATACATGTAGCGATAATGACATGTGGAGGCTGTTTTTTTAAGCTTCACGCTGTATCCCGCAAATAGCAGGGTAGACAGAGGGAACTTGAAAACCTAGTGTTAAGACACTCCGTTCTCTTAAGAATTCCGTTCGCCACTTTACGCTGAATTGAGGCATTACATATTGAGTGACGGAACCCAACACCGCGCTTTGCTTTGTTTACCAGTTTTTTGTGTACCAGAGCGAGGAAATGAAAATACTGAGCTTTAATTATTATAAATTTTTAATATTTTCATTTTCTGGAGTGGATATCGAACCCATAACCTGTCGCGTTTAGAGTCACACGCTTGTGCCTCTGCGCCACGATTGGCCTAGTTTGGTTTTAACTCATATGAGGATACATATATACTTTTATAAAATAGTTAGTTCTCCTGATGTAGCCCCACATACACTTAGTTAAGATCTGATGAGTAGTTTTTGAGTTATTCGTAATAATTTTACTGTTTATTGCCTTTTATTTGAATTCGGTTTTATTCTTTTAATTTTTGTTAAATTTTATTATATCTATGGTATCTATGTTATTTAAATACCTATTAATTTAAATGATTTATAATATAATATTTATTTAATTTCCAAATGTAACGTTTCAAAGGAATTTTACTAGTTGATAAAAAATAATTTCACTTTTTTAAGTAATACTGTCAAAGGCTAATAGAATGGAAAAATTGAAATACATTTCAAATAGTTTGTTTTATAAAGTACCTAAAAAGAAATTAGGTAATCTAGATCTTTAATATATTTTTTTAATATTATTTAGAATATAAGTTCGAATTTAATCCTAATATGTCAAAATGTGTGTATACAATTTGACTTAGTATTAACTATGCTATCGTGGCGCAGTGGTAGCGTCTGACTGTAAACGTGATTGGTTATGGGTTCGATTCTCTTTCGAGGTAATGGTTATAATTTTTTTTTAGCTTCACGCTGTATCTTGCATATAGCAGGGTAGGCAGAGGCATATTAAAAACCTAGTGTTAAGACACTTCGTTCCCCACTTTCCGCCGAATTGAGGCATTTTGTGCTGAGTGGCGGAACTCAACGCCGCGCTTGGCCTTGTTAGCACACACAAATGAAAATACTAAACTTTCACTTTTCCTGTAGTGGGAATCGAACCCACAACCTGACGCGTTTACAGTCACACGCTTGTGCCTCTGTGCCACGACACGCGTTTATTTTATGGTTATACATTATTTTAATTTCTTAGCTTTGGTAAGTGGAATCATTGATTGAGTTTTGCCACTTAACACAAAATATTCCAAATTCAGACAGAAAGCGAAAAACGGAGTGTTTTAGCTCTAAATGTTCTACTTATTCTGCTATGAGAGAAAACATGTGAAGCTGATATTTTTACTAACTTTTGTATCTAATATATATATATATATATATATATATATATATATATATATATATATATATATATATATATATATATTTTAATCAATGTAGATGCTAGACCATCGTGGCTCAGTGGATCTGGCTGTAAACGTGATAGATGTGAGTTCGATCTGTGATCGGAGGAATGACAACACTGAATGTACTTTCATTTCCTTCAGTAAGGCAAATCGCAGCGTTGAATACCGCCGCACATACCGATACATAATTTGTCAAATTCGGATGGCAAGTGACGAATGGAGTGTCTTAACACTAGATTGTCTCCGTCTACCCTACTAGCATAGATTGCTACTGTAGAAAACTTTCCACAAATGATGCCACTCACATTAAGACCAGAAGTTGTAGAGTAATATAAAAGCATTATTAATATCAAAAGAAAGATTTAAGGTACTCTTAACTTGAATTATCTTCTGAAATGGTTTCTTACAAAGTTAAATTGTTCCGCGTAATTTTCAATGAAATATTATCCGGACTTTAACTTCCTTACAATAACCAACTATTTAATAAATTAAAACAGATAGACAGAGATCGAAAACGAAAAGGTGAAAATGTGAGCCAAGTTCAAGTTGTGTAAAAAATATTGATATCTATATACATACATAGCTTCACGCTGTATCCCGCATATAGCAGGGTAGGCAGGGGGAACCTAGTGTTAAGACACTTCGTTCCCCACGTTCCGCCGAATTGATGCATTGCGTGCTGAGTGGCGGAACTCATCGCCGCGCTTTGCCTTGTTACCAAACCCTGTTGGAGTGGGAATTGAACCTACAACCTGTCACGTTTACAGTAGCACGCTTGTGCCTCTGCGCCACGACAGGCGTTGATATATATTTATAAGAAAATAAATGAATTATAGCAGCTTCACGCTTATTTCCGGATAGCAGGGTAGTTACAGAGAACCTAGTGTCAAAACACTCTTTAGTTTCAGACGTTCTTCAGTTTCCACCAAGATGATAAGTGCTACGTGTTGTATGGCGAAATTCAATGCATATATTTGTCTCATGGACCTTAACAACGAAACTTGTCTGTTTAAATTGAATCAATTATTCCTCCGAGTGGGGATTGAACTCAGAATCATTGTGTTTACAGTAAAATTCTATTCCACTGCGTTATCATGGCCTTCGTGTATTTTAAAGTGACAGATCTCTTACATACCTACATACATAGTTTCACGCTGTATCCCACACATAGCAGGGTAGGCAGAGGGAACCTAGTTTTAAGACACTCCATTCCCCACTTTTTTTATGTGACAGATGTCTCTTTTTCTTATTTTATCTTATCTTAAATACGATAATAATAAATTTATTATCCTATTTAAGATAAGATAAAATAAGATATTCAAAAAATATTTTACAAATTTAGCAGCCGGTAAGTAGTCAAAGACACTTGGGTTCGGAATGTCTCGCTTCTCCGATGGCTTAACAATAATATAATACATAACATGCCTATAATATATAACATAATATATATAACTTAATAGTAACAAAGCCGTGTGTGTGTGTTTGTGTGTGTATGTGCGTGCGTGCGTGCGTGCGTGCGTGCGTGCGTGCGTGCGTGTGTGTGTGTGTTTGTGTTTATGTATTATGCTATTTAAAATCCTACACGCTGGAAGAAGGCAAAGGTAACAAGTGAGTTACATTATATAAAGGAACTGTAGATACATATTTCTACTACACATTGATAAAAATAAACTAAATATAATAAATTATTTCAATACTCAAACGTAACATAATTACCAAAGTGCTAATTAAGATTCGCTGAAAGATTTTACTTATTTTCTGCGAAATTAAAAACATTGCCCAGATCTCGACCCCCAGTCGACTCAGAAGACTGAGTAAAAAGTAAACAGTACGCCAGAGACAGGTAAATTGACTGCCAGCGAAATAAGAGAAAAACATTACTCATTGGCTGCTATACAAAAGTTCCTTTGTGCGTTTTGGAAGGAATTAGCTATTCAGTTTCTTTTTAAAGCGATACTATGATATGACTTTCGTTCATTTAAGATTGATATTGATATTGTCGTGGCGTGAATGCGATAGGTTGTGGGTTTGATTCCCACTCCAGGAAATGTAAGTTTAGTATTTTCATTTCCTGGGTTTCGTAACAAGGAAAGGCGTGGCGTTGAGTTCTGTCACTCAGCACGCAATGCTTCAATTCAGCGGAAAGTGGGGAACGGGGTGTCTTAACACTAAGTTCTCAGGTTTCCTCTTCCTACCCTGCTATATGAGGGATACAGCGTGAAGCTAAAAAAAAATGAAACAATATAGGTTGTGGGTTGGGCGTTGATTTTGGTGCGTTTCTCTGGTCTGGTGAGATAAAGCGCGGCGTTGTGTTCCGCTACTCGTGACGGAATGTCTCGAATTTGATGGATGATGGAGAACGGAGTGTTTTAATGTTAGGTTCTCTCTTATGTCGTAAATGTGAACATGATTTAAATAAAATTAATAATATCGAAGTACTATTTACATTTAAAACTGTATACTTTTGAATGTATCGCATATACATATACTGATTATCATTATTTTACAAACTATAACAATGTGAATAACAAATAAAATATTTTATATTGTTTTTCTTTTCATCTTCACTCCTTAGCCAGAGAGAAGAAATTATATTTTGTTGAATGCGCTAAGTCTCACCAAAGGGGGGAAATGAAAATAAATGATAATCATAATTTCTCCAAGTAGAAATCGAACCCATCGTCATTCATTTTTACAGTCAAACTCCACACCATTGTGTCATGATGACCAAAATAATGAAATGGAACATTTTTTGTAAAATTCAAAATTAGTTAAAACGAAGTTAGATAAACCAAATTACGCCTGAAACATATTGTATGGCAGAAAAAGGTTGGTAATTACGTACATGCCATTTCCTCGAGTTCATCCACGTCACTGTCATTGTGTATTACAATGAATATTCAAAACAAAATTGTTAGAATTATTCAATTATACAGGCGTTCTTTGGTAAATATAAATTTTTAGGGTTCCGTACTTCAAAAGATAAAACTAACGCATTATATGTGGTAGAGAGTTGCTCGAACAGTGGAGGTGAACGTTAATGCTCATTTAGAGGGGCCCCTTAAAACTACACTTAGGTCAAAAGTCCCAGGCATTCCCCAAATTCGTCTCTCTGCAAAGTCATGGGCATCCGCACGGTGGATCTATAGATTACCAAGGAATTTCTTCTCTTCTCCATGTCCGTGATACTGTCTGTTTGCCCGGGTTTACCTCTTACCCTTTTTTTCCCAGAAACATGTCGAGATATCACGCTGAAATTTATATCGAATACTTAGTACAACAAATACTAACAAGCCATGGTGCGGCGTTGACTTCCGCACTCAGCACGCAATGTCTCAATTCGGCGGAAAGTTTCACAGCGAAGAAATTAATATAACTGAATACTCGATTAGGAATAGAATCCACGACCAATACAGTGTTTACAGTCAGACGCTATCGAACTGGACCACGATGACCTCACAAACACAAACATAGATAGCAAAAAGAGAGTCCTGACACTATATTTCTCTCTAACTACCCTTATACTTTCGGAATAAAACGTGAAACTAAAATGTCAAGAACGTAACAGCTTAGTAAGTGTAAGCACTATTTTACGTTATAATAAAACATTACCAACTGCCGTTTCAAATGCTCACTCGTGCCTTAGACCGCTCCATTTGGACGCCCACGTTCATATTTATA
>JAKGSA010000862.1:136667-211269 GCA_033558755.1 Philaethria dido | reverse complement strand
CCTACCACCTAACAAAATGTATTTACATTTCGTTATTTAATTTATATACGTATTTTAAAAATGTTTTTCGTTTCCTAAATATGTGATTAATACTTTAAACTATGAAATCTAATTTCAATTTCATAGCAAGCCTAAGCAAACATAACAGGTGATATTTAAAACTTTCCATGTACCCTTTTTTCTCGTAAATCTCAAAATTGTAACAGTGCCGTTTAAAATAATAAATAAAATGGGGTGTAGCCGTTAGTTATTTTGCAGTCGCCACGCTCGAGAGCCCATGAATGCATTAAAATTCGCCTCTACACGAGCACGTTTAAAGGGTTAGTATTGGTAGTGGTGGACGCATTTTTTGATTAGTACATGTCGATATTAAATATTATTTAATATTTTTATTTGCTCACTCTGGTATTATGGCAAATCGCGGCGTTGAGTTCCGCCGCTCAGCACGCAATACCTTAATTCAGCGGAAATTAACGGAAATGTTAAAAGAGAACGGAGTGTCTTACTTAACACGTTACGTTACGTTAACTAGGTTCTCAGGTTCCTTGCCCTATGTCTATCCTAACATGTGCGGGATACAACGTGAAGCTCAATAAAAGGGCATGTCCATATCAATAGAATTTTTGTTAAAATTTTGTAAAATTTCAGCATTACCAAAGTATCAAGTATCACATTTAAATTGCATATATTATGAAAATACTTGTCATTATAAAAGAGTTTTTATATAATATAACTACTTTTTTGGTCTTGGTCCACCTTTTTTTTTTTTTTTTTTTTATGGATAACGGATGGCAAACGAGCAGAAGGACCACCTGATGGTAAGTGGATACCTTCGCCCATGAACATCTACAACACCGGATATGTTGTAGATGCGTTGCCAACCTAGAGGATACAGATGGAAGAGGAGGACAATGTAGTATTCCGTTCTCGGAACCACCACATTTTGGGGAAAGGATGGGTGGGAATGGGAAAACCTGGCTTACATGCCATCGAACCGGAACACATCATAAGATATTTGGCGGTTCGTCTTTGACATGATAGTGGTCGCGAGCCAGACGGAGGACGAACCTCCTACCACCAAACACCTCCACAAACCTTTAGTCCAATGTACTTATAAGCTTTAATAGACTTTGTGTGAAGGTAACAATCAATGCATTTATCCTCATTAAATTTCACATTTACGATATTTAAAGCATAATAAGAAGTAGTTAGAAGAAAATAGTTAACTTAAATATAATTATTGTGAGGCGACGGGGATAGAATACAATTCCCCTCCGCCGTTGGGTAGCGTCCCGTAAGAGGCGGGTATCCCAGTAATTTGGTGGTAGGAGGTTCGTCCTCCGTCTGGCTCGCATCATGTCAAAGACGAACCGCCAAATATTTAATGATGTGTTCCAGTTCGATAGCATGTAAGCCAGGTTTTCCCTTATCCCATCCCATCCTTTCCCCAGAATGTGGTGGTTCCAATAGTGAATTACTACATTGTCCTCCCCTTTCATCTGTTTCGTCTAGGTAGGCGACACATTTCCAACACCTCTGGTTTTGTAGATGTCTATGGGCGAAGGTAGCCACTTACAATCAGGTGGTCCTTCTGCTGGTTTGCCAACCGTTATCCATAAAAAAAATTATGGTACAGTGGAATAGTGTTTAACTAAAAAACGTAATTGTTCGACTCCCAATCAGGCAAACGATTATTTAAATTAATTATTTGAATTTCTAACGCCATTTGTGGCGCAGAGGCACAAGCGTGCGACTTTAAACGCGATAGGTTGTGGTTCGATTTTCACTTCAGGAAATGTTATTATAAGACCTTAAATATAAAAAATACAAGTACCCATACATATTTTAGTTGCTAATTGAATATTATCGATATATTATATCCATTGCTTCCCTAAAAGCTAACCTAAGCAACCCTACCAACGCGCCCCTCACGCGTACCAAACAACCGCCACCGAGCATAATTCTGCGGAGTTAGCGGCTCACGCGCTACTCTCATTATATGCTTGTTTTCTGATTATCCTACATTTTGTTTTTACTTCTTTGTTTTTGACTTAACAAGTGTGATTTTTTTTAAGTTGGTGTAATATTTTTTTATTGTTATTTTTCAGCTATACGCTTTAGCAGGCTAATCAAAGGGAACCTAGTGTAAAGACACTTCACTCTCCTTCCGCCCATATTCAAGATATTGTGTGTTAAGTAGCGAAATTCAACGCTGTCCTTTATTAAAAAAACGAGGGAATAGATATAATTTGAATATAATGACGACTCGAAAATTGAACCCATAATCAATTGCATTTACAATTAGACTCTCGCAGTGTCCCACTGCGCCACGATAGCCTTCAATTTTTAAAACGTATATTTTTATCTATATAATGTATACACATGATAATTATGCTTTAGTTACTATACGAGAGTATGTTTAAATTTATATTTTTTTAACAACGCAAGGCGTTAAGTTCTGCCACTCAACACACATCGCCACCATTAATCCACTTATTCTCACCTACTATGGACATAGTTTCTACGATGTAACAGACATCTGTAAATATAAGGACATAACCTTTTTTTTCAAATAAATTAGTTTAAAGTAGCAAATAAATGCATAATATATATTCTTTATTGCACTTAAAAAATACATTAGAAAAGATAAATACATTTTTTTAGTTTACAAAGGTGGACTTATCCCTGAGAGAGATCTCTTCCAGTCAACCTGTGGAGGTGGATGAGTATGTTATATGCGGTATGTTATATATAATTATAAATTATAAATGTATTTAATAACTCAAACCCACCTAATGTTAAAGTCTATTTTACATTTCAATACAAATAATTATACTACGAGTACATATATTTCGATGTAGTACAACATTTTCATAAAAGATTTAAAAATCAAAATCTCTCAACAAATAGAAACATGTTTTAGAATCAAAAATATTTACCTTTTCAACCTACTAACACGACGTTAATCTCTTAAATATTACTATTACGGGTCTCTAAGCCGGGGTTAAAAAAAAAAAAAAAAAAAAAAAAAAATCGATACATCATACATTGTGTATGGCAGTTTTAAAATGCTTTAAAATCCTTTTTTGTTGTTAAGAGCTGGTAAGGGTTGTAAGAAATAATGACGATGCACAACTCTATAAAAACTAAACTGGTCGCCCACTACATAAAGGGGTGGGGTTTTTAAGTACTTTAAAAATCAGTAGAGAAGAAAGAAATCACATCATACACGTTCACATACAGTTTTTAGCGAAAAATTATTGTTTTTTGATAATAGAACGACATTATGCTGGTATAATGCCTAACAATTCAGTTCAGTTCTTTATGGGGGTTCAAAGTTACCAGTTCTAGTTAAAATCTCTTCACGCCAATATCACGTTGTATGGAGAACACACGAAAGAGGATTGATAGGTAAAAAATAGCCTGTCGCCTGTATAACGTCTGTCGTGGCGCAGAGGCACAAGCGTGCGACTGTAAACGCGACGGGTTGTGGGTTCGATTCCCACTCCAGGAAGTATAGATGTAAGATTTAGTATTTTCATTTCTTGGGTTTGGTAACAAGGCAAAGCGCGACGTTGAGTTCCGCCACTCAACACGCAATGCCTCAATTCGACGAAAAAGGGGGAACGGAATTGTTGAAAGAGAACGGAGTATCTTAACACTAGGTTCTCTGGTTCCCTCTGCCTACCCTGCTATATGCGGGATACAGCGTGAAGTTAAAAAAAAATGTTAATAAGAAATCTAGTACCAATACGGCGACTTCCAACTAGAACAGATAAACTTGATGTTTTTCAATATGTAAGGGAACAGACGGAGAGCTTAAGTTAGCTTTTTTTTGCTTAACCCTGTAATAAGTTGAAAGTGTATAATTTTTTTTATATATGACTATACTTTTATCGTTATATTATGGAAAAAATACATATAAAGTATAATATACTGATGTATAAGGTAAAAAAATAACATTTCGTCGCTACCTTCACGATAGATCCGTTCAGTCGTTTTTTCGTGAACAACAAACATCCATCCATATCGACTTCCGCATTCATAATATTAATAGTATTCATTAGGAACTATCTATAGAATTATAGTACTAAATTATACTCCAGGACAGATATAAAAATATTTTAGTGGTTTTTTTAAAACATTCACTCCCATAAAGCACAGCACACCAAGCGCCAACAATTACTACAATTAAATAGACATTCTACCCTCATTACACATACATATTTGTATGTAAAAGAAATATTCATTTTCACTTTTCTAAAGCAGTTTTGAATATACTTGACTTTAATATTAAAACAAAAACCAAAAACTCCGATTTTAATAACTAGTGTGTCTCATTTTTTTCAAATATTTAAACGTCTTGTTCATCTTGTTCATTGATTCATTGTGAGCTGAAGAGAGTAGAATTTATTTTTTAAAAGCTAATTGCTGTCTATGTACAAGCTTCTTATTTCAGTACCAATATTATCAGATAAATAAATAAGTAAAGTAAATATATATTTATATAACAATGTATATATATTTGATATTGCGGTCACGAATATGACAGCCATCTAATATTACAAGAAAGCTTAAGAGCATTTACGAAGACAGCTAGCTAACCATAAACTTTATATCATAGAGCATTTATTGATTTAACAAATGCATACAAATATATTGATAAAACAAAAATATTATTAAGAAATATTTATTACGACTATACAAATACTTAAACGCAATCGAAATTAATAAAGCCACTGTCTGTTTGTTTGTTCTGAGTGAAATTAGAATGTTACAATACTAATAAAATATGGGAACGTGAGAAAATAACACATATCATCACCTGTAAGGACATGATATGGGGATATTAATTTTTGCAATATATTTATTGTGATTTCCCTGATTTTTATGGAAGGATTTGAACCAGTTTAACGGTATTCGATACAATATAGGGGTTCAAATTTGATTAAAATTTTGTCTTAGTTGTATCATCTGTGCTTTGGCTTTAGGAAGGAAGAAAGTTTATCGAACATTACTAATGAAATTCAAACTGAACGGATTTTTTAGAACCACCAGGCAAAATAAAAAAAATCATGATCAGAATGTATGTCTTTTGCTTTGTTGTTTCAAAAATGAATTATTTTTTTAACAGAAAATCTATTTTTTTCCATATCCAGATGAAATTAATTCAGTTGGCTATTTGAGGATGGTTTCTTTTCATTCTGTGGTTTGCTGAATGTTTTAATATTGCATAAATAATTTAGGCACATTTCTTGTGGGCATCCGTAGATAAGAATATATAATAAATCACAGTGAAAGTAAAAATATTACTAACTTTCAATAATTTAACAAAATAACAAATATAACTTAGATAATTATGAAGATTAAAATATATTCTTCAATCTACAATAATCCACAAAAATTAAATTTATTAGAAAATCTCTAGGCTATTACTTAACTCGAATAAAGAAGTTTTTATTACTTTATAATCACATACATTAGGTCTAGTAGAGTAAAAGTTAACAACTTTTCTGAAAATATATAAAACGCTTACGTTACTGAGTGACTGACAGACAACGTACATACGAAACTACTGCACATAGAAAGCTAAAATTTGTAGTGTAGGCCGTCTTTGGGAGAGCCCTAAGAAAGGATTGCTCGAAATTCCTGCCAAAGTGGAATAAACGGGATAATCAGGAAAACAAGGACCTGAAATACAATTAGTACATACAAGTCAGGTTAACCAATAAATTTTAAATTTACCTCTTCCTTTACAAAAACGTACTCGTACTTTGTATTCTGTCAGACGCATGATTTTGTTTTAACGCAACACTAACACTGCTTTAAAACAAGGTATTACGTAGTAAAAAAGTTGAAATATCTAATATTTTAAATATTAATAAAATATATTTTTAAAGTATGATATATTAAATGAAGATAATACTTTATTAGTTAAAAAATGTACAAGTTAGTACAGAAACACCCTAGCTTAAACGCGTTGCGTGCAAACTCAACGTATCAACCTGCACGCCTAAATAAAGTCAAAGTCAAAATATCTTTATTCCATAAAAATGCTTAACATTTACTTGGACATGTCATAAAAGTAGAAAAAAAAATGCAAAACAAAATAACCAAAAAAAATGTGCAATTTTGACTTGAAAAAAGCCCGTTCAAATGGTTGAGCTCATGAGAAGATACAGGCAAAGAAACTCATGGCCACTCTTTTTAATTGCCAGTATTTGTTACAAATTACATTTAACAATTTTAACTTAGAAATAGAGCAACTCATTTCCAAACATCTTTATCGTGAACATAATCTTTAACAGAGTAATATGCTTTTTGGCAGAGCCTGTGCTTAACCACTTTTTTAAATTTGTTCAGTGATACATTAACAACGTCGTTTGGAAATTTGTTAATAATATTTAACACTAAAAAAACAACACGTGCGAACACTTAAATAACACAAAATACTATACAAATAATTATAATAAATAATAACATTGTTTATTTGAACAAATGGCGATTTTTGCGTAAATATAGCAAAATCGCCGCTTTTTAAGCGATTCCAGGTTATAAAATTGATAATATAACTAATCCATATTTACACTGGATAAGTTTCAAGTGGGTGAAACGATAAGCAAAGTTAGACAAAAAGAGACATTTATATTTATGATTTTAAGTGCGAATTTCGCGATTTATGTTGTTATGGCGGGTCTACGCTCTATAATATTTTAGATTGTAACTGTATGAGGAATTAATATTATTTTTTTATTCAATAAATTGGTATAATATTTGTTTTTGTTTTTTAAATTTTATGGTGTAGACGCGGCCGCTACGAAAGTTTTGTATCACGCGCCCTTTTTTTAAGCGCGAAAAACGCTTCGTTATACGTAAAGCTATTGGAGTGGAACTTACAGAAATATCTCGTAAAAACTGAACTTGTCGTAATTTCATGTTTTATACCACGTTTTTAATCAAAATATAGATTATTACTTAAAATAAGTATGTACCGATTATAAATATTCAGTAAGTGTATACCAATCATATGTAAGCGTAAATGTCTTAAAAATTAAAAAATAAACAAATTATATATTATTTCTAACGAGTTTTATAATTTAATGAACTCAATATGTTAATATAACGCAATAAAATTTAAGCATAATACCTAATTCCATTTAAAAACTAATATAGTTAGGTATAGCATTTCAAAAGATATTGCAATATTAAATTAATCCACTCAAGTACTGTGCGGTTTTGAAGGAATTTCCTTCCACGTGCCACTGAACTGTGGAATGACCTACCTGCGGCACTATTTCCAGGTTGATACGACATGGGCACCTTCAAAAAGCGCGCCTACTCCCACCTCAAAGGCCGGCAACGCACCTGTAGCTCCTCTGGTGTTACACGGGGCCGTGGGCGGTGGTGATCAATTACCATCAGGTGACCCGAACACTAGTTTGCCTTGCCCTTTTCATAAAAAAAAAATATGTACCTCGTTTTGTTTCTTCTATATTATCTGAAGTTTATAGCAAGTTATATTAAATTTATATTTTAGCTACCTCAAATTCTTATAAGGAAATTTAAAAACTGGTTTCTTATAATATTATATTATAAATATTTTATATTAACACGAAAAAATTAAAATAATTTGTGAAATTAAAAAACTCGGGAAAGTGTCAACACGTTTTTTATATTTTTTTTTGTGATAACAATTGTTGATTATAATGATATTGCGTTAAGTTATTTAATTATATATTTTTTTAATGATTAATAAACATGTAGTCTTATTTTTTTGTATTTATGGATATAAAAATCATTTATATGTATACAAAAAAAAAACTTAGTGCTTAGCTGCTATAACGTTATCATAAAGTAACGCTGATTTCTTTTTTAAGGGCGTGTGAAAAAAGTGAACAACAAATCCATTCTAAATAATCAAGTAAAAATTGGTTTACTCTAAATATTTTTAAATAAAATAAATTGTTAGTTTGTAAAATTAAAAACACGCTAACATATCCAAACTTGGAACGATTGAAACTTTTAAACGATTGGTTTTACCAATACCCAAGAATGTCACCACCTTCTAGTTTCATCGGCATATTCTCGTTACCAGCAAAAATAAACATAATATATCCAGATGAATTTAGTGAGCCCAAACTTGAAGATTTTATTAATAAGTATACCAGAGTTTCATATTCCACTTTCGGGCTCCATCATCAGGCCAGCTCCATGATATCATAGTGTTGTGATCTGTACGCAATTTCCAAGTTTGTTTTTTTTACTTTGTTTTGGCTACATATAAAAGAAAAAATAATTGATTTATCCAATTTGTAATCAAAATAAGAACTAATCAAGCCTATGTTTACGGCAAAAAAAATAAACAATTTTCATAATGAAAAATGGGCGAAATTAAGCTTTTTAGATTTTACTGTTACACAGTTAGTTACACCTCGACTTAATAAAAGCATATTAAAAAAATATATGTACCATATATTTTGTTTAAAAGCAAAGATACATAAATTATAAAAAATAATATATTTTTGGACGAGAATTCATTATTTCATTTGACGTTTCTTATCACTGTACATAATAATTTATGAATGATAACTGAATTTCTTTTTCAGATAGCATTTTATTACCTGTAAATCTAGTTTTAAAGTATTATTTTTTAAATTACTTTAAACAAATATTCTCTTTCATATTTTCTCCATTCTACGTGGAATTAGCGAAGTAAACAACAAAAGTAAAACTCAAAAGTCACGCCTACTAACTATAAATTAAACAATAAAATAATAACAATCTAACTGTCAAATAATAAACCTTATTTTTATTTATCAATTATCACTGTTCAAAGTCTAAAAAGTTCAAAAGTGTTTTAAAGTGTAAAAAATATATGAAATTTTGATGAACTATAAAATAAAAACAACAAAAAAGTTTTATATTTATTAAAAAAGTAATATTGTGTATTTAAAGTTAATATATATTAAAATTTATAAAAGAAATGAGTGATATAAAGGTTCTGTTTGATTATTTTTATTATTATTAGTTTTATGTAAGTTTACACAATGAGATTTTTAATTAACAAAGTTTTGCTTAGTTTAAAAAATAGATGTAAGTTTTATTCAACGGCTGTGGTAAGTTTCAAGATTAAGACAAAGCTTAATTGAAAAGCTTATTTTGAATACATTAGTGTACTAATAAATATTACAAAATATTGTCAAATTTTTAAATTAATTATAATTATTTAATGGATATATTATTCTTATCTTATTTAAAGATATATACTTAAATGTCATTATGGAAGAACTGAACTAAACTAAATATTTACTTTCTTAGGTAAGTCCTATAGTGAATGTTAAAGAAGGCCAATTACGAGGAGCTGTGAAACAATTAAATGATGGATCATCATACTATAGCTTCAAGGGAATTAGATATGCTCAAGCGCCAATTGGAAAGCTTAGGTTTAAGGTAAGCAAAAATGACTTTGTATTTTAGTTTATATATATAAGTAATATTATTTAGCTTAATGGTGTAACTCCCACATACTGGCAGGATAGCCAGAGGGAACTTTACCAGTGTCTGCCGAATTGAGGCATGCATGGTGAGTGGTGGAGCTCAACTCCGTGAAAATAAATGTGTGCATTGAAAATACAAGTATGTATCTTGTATAACCAGTCCTACCAATTGTAAAAAAAAATAAAATGAACATAGTGTCTATAATAAAAACTCATTTAGACATTGTATAAATTGGTTTTAATTTGTAAGTAACAATTTATGTTGATATATAAAAGTTATAAATAATAAATGATATTAAGAAAATGGCTTACCTTTTTCATTCTTAACAGACCAAACATCTGTTGTGTTTTAGGGTGTTTAAATAAAAAAAACTGAATTATAACAAAATAATCTTATTTAATATATTTTCCAGTAAAAAGAGAATGGAAATAAAAATATTTTGATATTAATATATAGATTTTGAATTAACAAATATATTTTGCTACATTTTTCATTAATGTCATTTTTTTAAATGTTTATTATGGATTCTAATTATGTAATTGGATACAACTGTTTCCTCTATGTTAGATAGAATTGTTTATTAATATTGTAAATTATATTGAAATATATATATAAAAAAAATTTCTAGTCTCAAATTAATAAATCATTATATTTTGAGTGATTTTTCTTTGAATGATTGGATATGTTTAAATACTAAATCTCATATAATACATTTTTTTAATTTAACAAATAAATTTCCAGGCACCACTTCCTCCTCTACCTTGGGAAGGAATTAAAGATGCATACAAACATGGATCAACATGCTCACAAATAAACATACAGACTCGAGAAATTGAAGAGGGAAGTAGTGAAGATTGCTTATTTTTGAATGTCTACTCAAAATCTTTAGACCAAAATGGCAAAATACCTGTTATGGTTTATATACATGGAGGAGGTTTCACTTCAGGGTCTGGCAACACTGATGTATATGGCCCAGAATATCTCTTACAGCATAATGTTGTGGTAGTTACTATCAATTATAGGCTAGAGGTATTAGGTTTTCTTTGCCTTGACACTCCTGAAGTTCCTGGCAATGCTGGCTTGAAAGACCAGGTTGCAGCATTAAGATGGGTTAAAGAGAATATAGTCAATTTTGGGGGAGATCCAGCAAATGTGACTTTGTTTGGTGAAAGTGCTGGTGGGGCTTCCGTTACATATCACATGCTATCTAAAATGAGTGAAGGATTGTTTCATAAAGCTATATCGCAAAGTGGAGTGTGTTTGTTGAATTGGGCTGAAGAATTAAATGGTTTGGAAAGAGCATTTAAAGTTGCCAAAATCCTGGGAAAGGAGACCAATGATGTTGAAGAACTGCTCCAATTTTTACAAAGTGTACCAGTGACTGATTTACCTGGAAAGACATTTAAAACTTTAACTCCTGACGAGAAGAAGAGGACGTTGCCCATCTCTTTTGCACCAGTTGTGGAAAAAAATTTAGGGCAGGACGCGTTTTTGACGGAAAACCCCATAGATTTAATGAGCATGGGGAAATTTCACAAAGTACCATTCATAACTGGTTATAATTCCGCCGAGGGTTTAATTATAGTGAACACTGAAATAAAAAAGCTAAACATTAGAAACAAGACGCCATCTTATTTGGTACCAAAAGATATTGTTAAAAGAATTTCTGAAGATAAGGTCAAAGAATTTGGGGATAAAATAAAGAATTTCTATTATCCCAACAGAGATTTAACAGAAGATGATATTGAAATATTGTGCAATATCAATTCAGATATACATTTTATTTATGGGAATCATAAATTTGCTGACTGTTATTCGGCTTTTGCCAAAAATATTTACTTCTACAGATTCAATTTGGATACAGAATTGAATATATTTAAACAAATGTTTGTATCTTCGTCTGTGAAGGGAGCGTCACATGCGGACGATCTTTTCTATTTATTCTGTAATATGTTAAACAAGGATAAATGTGAGGAGCAAGAACAATTGAGACAACTTGTCTTTATGGTGACCAAGTTGTGGACTGATTTTGCTAAAACTGGGTATGTCATTTTCTCTTCCCCACATAGCAAGGTAGGCTGAAAGAACAGTGTCAAGACACTCCGTTCTATGTTTTCGACCCGAATTTGACACATTGCATGTTATTTGGCGGAACTCAATACCGCGCTTTGCCTTACCAGATCGGAGAAATGTAAATAATTTAAATACAATCATTAATCCGAGTGGGGATTAAACCCATAACCAATCACGTTTCAAATAGATTTTGTCCTACTGCGACACAATAACCTCCAAATATATTTCTATTGTCTATTACATAAAAATATAATTTGTGTTGGTATGTAAGTAAGAAAATAATATGCTATTACTAAGGGATATTTTAATTTTATTTCTTAATCGTTGTAAGCAAAGGTTAGCGAGCGAAGCGAGGAGGCGGACCTTCTTACTAAATTTTTTTTAGCTACACGCTGTGTACTGGATATAGCAGGGTAGACAGAGGGAACCAAATAACCTAGTGTTAAGACACTCCGTTCTATTAATATTTCCTTGTTACCAGAGCGAAATGAAAATACAAAACACTAATATAATCAATATTATACCCAATCTATTAAAGATAGTTTGAAATTGTTTTTCAATAATATTATTTTGCAGGAACCCAACGCCAGACAACAGTTTCGGTATAAAATGGCTGCCGTATTCACAGAATAAAGAGTATCTACGTATAGAGGAGCCGCTATCGATGGGGAAGGGGGAGGAACGCGAGCGATTGGAGTTTTGGTCACAACTATATACAGAAGCTGGATTCCCGGAAGTAATGAAATCTAAATTATAGATATTTTTAAACGTAATGAATAATTTTTGTATATAATGCATTGGGAAATATTAAATATTATTAGTAAAACGCAAAAGTTTTTGGGAATCGAACCCAGAACCTGTCTCGTTTACAATCGCACGCTTGTGCCTCTGCGCCACGACAGGCGTTCAAAAAGATAATACCTCAATTTATTCTGACAGCTTATATTAGGTTAAATATTTATTGATAACTGCTAAAAGCAATTCAATAATGTATGTGATAAATCCTTTTTAGTAAAATTAAATAATATATAAATATAAATTTAATATGGTGATTGGTTTTTTAAAAAAACGTAAGAGTATGGTTGGGTGGGGGCACAAATTAAATTTAGTGAAAAATGCAATAAATATTATACATATACCAGGCGTGAGTAATATGATAAGTCATACATATACATACATATCAGTGGGGAGGGGTGAAAATTTTAGTTAGACAAGCCGGTAAATTTAGAGAAGCCGATGTATATTGAGAGAAACCGGAAGCCGGTATGTTTAATTCAAGCTGGTATATTTAATTGAATTGCAAACTCAATTACATTTTCAAGTTCACATTTTCGTTTTTTTTAGCTCTTACACCTCACTTGGCTTTGTTTTTTTTGCAACCTTTATTACAATTCGAGCTCCACATTTTCGTGACGACCGTTTTTTAGGTCTCGTACTTGTACTTTGAAAAGTTAGACAAGCCGGTGGGAACCGAGTTGTATGGACGTCTCGCCACTGATACATATTTTTTTTATATTAAGGCATTAGAATTGCTTTATTCATTTTGGTGAATATATCAATAAATTAAACTTTAAGCGAGTCAAACATTTTCAGGAAAAACAATGTCTAGGTGTCTAGTCTAACGCATATTAATATTTAAAAATTGTATATGTAAGTCAACTTATCAACCTATTCACGCCACAATACTCGTATGCCCTGAATGGGATATTTTGTACAATAATATTGGATAATGTCGCTAAATACATACATAGCTTCACGCTGTATCCCGCATATAGCAGGGTAAGCAGAGGAAACCTAGTGTTGAGACACTTCGTTCCCCAATTTCCGCCGAATTATGGCGTTGCGTGCTGAGTAGTGGAACTCAACGCCATGCTTTGCCTTGTTACCAAACCCAGGAAATGAAAAATTCCATTCCCTGGAGTGGGATCGAACTCACAACCTGTCGCGCTTACAGTCGCACGCCTCTGCGCCACAACAGGCGTTAATAAAGTGATAATGTCGCTAAACGAAACGAAAATTAATAAACAAGTGCTATTTTGAGATTATTATTTTAACGGGCAACGAGCAACTATCATAGAAAATTAAATATGGCGAAATATATTTGTATTTATATAGTATGATATAATAATATATTTATTAAATATAAATAATAAATACTATATACTTTATTATATTTTTATTATATAATTATAATGGATAAGTATACTGTGTTCAAGCTTATTGTTCTATATTGTGAACTAAACTACACTAAGTGTTTATATCTATTGATCATATTTTTATACAATTTTTTTAATGTTGAATAAACAATTGTTATAAATAATGTACTTTTATTAACTAATAATAATTTTTTTTTTTATTTTATTACATTTTATTTAATTACACCTTAATCAAATTGTTTAATATTTTCTACCATAATTTCTTCTTCAATTTCATGCTTTATCCCGTATAGATACAGAAAACCTAATGCCAAGACACTACGTTATCCTCTTTCCTTTTATCCTTGTTGAGTGGCGAAACTTAACGCCGCGCTTTGCCTTTAAAGAACAGGGAGATGAAAATAATTTCAATTAGTCATTCCCCCGAGTGGGAATCGAACCCACATGGTTGTGGGCCCGTTTACAATTAGACCCCAAAAAATCCCACTACGGTACTGAGACCTCCAAATATCTAAACGTATAAGCAATATTTTTATAAAAAACAAATATTTGTAGCGGATTTCGAACCCGCTCCTCTGTAATATTTAATATTGTTTATTGTAAATGTGTAAGGTAATTTATGAAATGTTATTCATTTTTAGTAAATGGATTTAGTATTTCTAAAAGGTATCAAATTATTATCTTTTCCAATACAAGCATTTTTATATCGTAGATTAGCATAAAGATGTAAGTATTGTCAGTTCTACCAGAAGCTACCCCCGGTTCTGAAGGCAGTTTTGCTAAGGAGAGCTGGCAAGAAACTCAAAAATTGCTCTATTCAAATAAAATCTTACAATATATTAACAACTATGACGAACTTCCCGAGTGAGCATTAACATGTAATTCCACACATCAGTACAATATTCTTGGACAGAATAATATACTTCTTTCAATAATATGTTTTTTATCTTAACTTTAAATTGTTCAAATGACAGATCAGTAAATATTTGTGGAATTTTATTATATATACGTATACTTTGATAAAAATTATTTATTTACCTTTTGGTGGACCGTGCGGATGCGGCGAACATTTTGTATTACGCGCCCTTTTCATGGCGCGAAGAGCGCTCCGTTATACGTAATGACATATCGATCACATAGAATTTTATTTTTTACGTTAAATAAAAATATATTATATCAATATATAAAATTAATATGTATCATATGTAGTGATGAAGTAAGCTTATAAGTAAAAATTACTAAACAAATAAGTATATATTTGCGTTCCAATGGGACACTTTCCAGTTTCATCGTCATGTCCTTGTTATCAAGAGAATTAAACAGAAAATATCTATATTAATCTAATGCAAAAATGTTATATTTTTTCAATAGATATCCTAAGGTATCGTTTTCCACATTTGGACTTTATCATCAAATAACTCAGTAATACCATATTATATTAACACTTGATATAAATTTATTTGCCAAATTTCAGGATAACAAAATAATTATAAGTGAGGAAAATTATGAAATTAAATAAGCATATTTAAAAGAAATATTCAATATACAAATAAAAATGCAAAAATAATTAAGTATAATACATTTCTAAACAAGAACTGAATAATTTATTTGACATTTGATATCACTTCCAATTATATTTACTTAATACATACATAATTGAATTTCTTTTTCATAATTATTTTAGTTATTGATACGGTGTCTTGCACTGTAAATAAAAAGTTAAAATGTGGATTTTTAAAGCATTTTATTAAATATTCTCCATCGTAAATTGTTCGTTTTACGTATCAATAACTATATAATACTCAATGTCACGCCTACTGACTCACACTGTCACAAATTTGTTGTCATAAACGAGTTCAAAGTCCAAACTTTTACAAGTTAAATTAAAATTTTGCGAACCCTAAAATAAACAACAACAAAAAGTTTGCTCATAATAAAAAACTGCAATATTATATGTTAAGAAAAAATATATATTGAAAATTGTGATAGAAATGAATAAGTAGAGTTCTGCTTAATTATTTTTAATTGGTATTAGTTTTTAATAAGTTAACACAATGAGAATTTTTGTTGACAAAGTTTTGCTTACTTTAAAAAATAGATATACTAGGTTTTATTCAGCGGCTGTGGTAAGTTTATAAAGAATCAACGTCTAATATAAATATAAATAACAGAAAGTTAATATACTAACAAACATAACAACAATATATTGTTAAAACCTTAGGCAAGTCCTATAGTGAAAGTTAAAGAAGGCCAATTACGAGGAGCTGTGAAAGAACTAAATAATGGATCATCATACTATAGCTTCAAGGGAATCAGATATGCTCAAGCACCCATTGGAAATCTTAGATTTAAGGTGAGAACAAATTATTTAGTAAGTGATAATATATTTTAGAAAGTCACCATTCCAGTTATCATACCCTTATCTCAATACTAAGACAATTTAAGCTGAATTTAATTTTTATCTCTATATAAAACACATGTGTTATTTAGTGACTCATTACCAATGTACAGACAAAAATACTGGCTATGGAAGGCTGAAATTTGACCCCTTCGGGTGTACAGGGGTATACTCAGAGAGTTTTTCCAAAAATCTTAAGAAAATAAAATAATCAGAAGTTTAGGTTTTATAGTTCATGCAAGGAAAGTTATTATTTAATATAGAAATAGATATAGATGTATTGCAAATACTAGCTAGTACTAATAAAAAAAAGTTAATCATACTGATGATAAAAAAGTCAAAATTTACACATGTTTAAATGTAATGTAACTGTTAATATAACTTAAAAAGAAATAAGTCACAAAACCATCCTTTACTCAAAGCCTGTAAGTAACTATTTAAATTGGCTATATAAAAATAACGTACTGATCAAATGTATGTAGTGTCAGTATGATCCTTTCATATATGATAGGTAGAGAGAGAAATAAAGACAGTGGTGAATGTTAATCCAAATTTTAAAGGGACCCCATGACCATACACTCTCCAAACCCCTCTCTCTGCAACACTATGGGCACGGTGAATCCATGGATTGCTAAGGAGTTTCCACTCATATAAGTAATACAATTAAAAAAAAAATAATTGTAACAAAAACATTCTATGAAATTGATTTTACAATATGTATGTATGGCAATAAAAATATTAAATTTTTAGTATATATTATTGAAGCGAATAAATATTTTTGTATTCATTACATGTTTTGTTAGTTTCATTAGTATTATGTACCAATTATCAAATATTAAATATTCCAATTGGATACAAGTACTCTTTTTTGTTAGATAAAAATAACATTATATTATATCAATGTTTTTTTTATTTAAATATTTGAATTACTATGTTTTTGTAATAAACTAGGAGATCTCTGTATATGGTTGCCATCACTGACATGTTTGGCTTTTTTGTATGTCTTGTCTGGATAGATATTTGTATGTCAAATCTGTTCAGCTTTTGTTAGGTTTATTTTATAAATTGAAGAAAGTGCATGTAGAGAATGCATATTGGCGCCAATTTCTCTTTTTAGCGGCCGAAATTGACACTGCGATTTCTAATAACAAAAATGGCGCCACTTCTGTCTAGAACCGTCTAACGTGTCTTTTACCTCACCATATTTTAGAGGAATAGAAAATCTAACAAAAATATTCAAAATTAGGTACATCAGTCTGGCCTAATACAATGCAAAGTCAGGCTTATTTATTTCACAAGATGGCAACCCTATTCCCATAGCTTAATTGCATTTAAAAATTTTATATTTATATTCTGTTGCTGTTTATTTTATCTCTTAGTTATTTTTCTTAAATATGTTCAATAATAGATACTCTGCTTAGATCGTAGCAATGGATTGAAACAAAAAAAATGAATAATACAAACATGCAAGTGTTTTGTTTCTTTTGGCAGATGATATAAGTTATGTTTATAATGAAAAGAATGGCTGTATGTATTTCTATAAATGCCTATGACTATTTACAAATTATTCCATGTCGAATGTTCGAATGTTCAGTAGGTGATCGGCAAATATAAGAAACAAATCATTACCTTTAAAATTATTTTACTTTAACAAATCCTTTTTTGTTTTTTTTTACTTAAATAAATGTTGCAGGCGCCACTCCCTCCCTTACCTTGGGAAGGTATCAAAGATGCATACAAACATGGAGCAGTCTGTCCACAAATAAATTTTCAGACTCGAGAAATTGTAGAGGGAAATGAAGATTGCTTGTTTTTGAATATCTATTCAAAGTCTTTAGACCAAAACAGTAAGATTCCCGTGATGGTCTATATACATGGAGGAGGTTTCACCTCAGGATCTGGCAACACTGATGTGTATGGTCCAGAATTCCTCTTAGAGCATAATGTTATTGTAGTAACTTTGAACTATAGGCTTGAAGTGTTAGGTTTTCTGTGCCTTGACAGTCCTGAAGTTCCTGGCAATGCTGGTTTAAAAGACCAGGTGGCAGCATTAAAATGGGTTAAAGAGAATATACAACAGTTTGGCGGAGATCCAGAAAATGTGACCCTTTTTGGTGAAAGTGCTGGTGGGGCTTCAGTTTCTTATCACATGATATCTCAAATGAGTGAAGGATTATTTCATAAAGCAATAGCGCAGAGTGGAGTGTGTTTTATGAGTTGGGCGGAAGAATTTAATGCTTTAGATAGGGCATTCAAAGTTGGCAAAATTCTAGGAAAGGAAACCAAAAATGCTGAAGAACTGCTCCAATTTTTGCAAAGTGTACCAGCGACTGACTTAATTGCAATGACTTTTAAAACTCAGACTTCTGACGAGAAGATGAGAGCGTTGCCGTTTTGTTTTACACCTGTTATAGAAAAAAAATTGGGACAAGACGCGTTTTTGACGGAGAAACCCCCAGATGTCATGGGTTCTGGAAAATTCCATAAAGTACCATTCATAACTGGGTATAATTCTGCCGAAAGTTTAATGTTATTAAACACTGAAGTTAAAAAGCTAAGTGTTAGAAACAAGGCGCCATCTTCTTTTGTTCCAAAAGACATTGTTAACCGAGTTTCTGAGGATAAAGTTAAAGAATTTGGGGATAGGATAAAAGCGTTTTATTATCCCAATAGAGATTTGACGAAGGATGATATTGAAATATTACGCACTATAAACTCTGACATACATTTCACATATGGCAATCATAAATTTGCTGACTTCTATTCGGCTTTTGCTGAAAGTATTTATTTCTACAAATTCAATTTAGACACTGAATTGAATTTTTTTAAACATATGATGTCCTTTTCGACTCTAAAGGGAGCGGCTCATGCAGATGATGTTTTCTATTTATTCTGTAATATGTTAAACAAGGATAAATGTGAGAAGCAAGAACAATTAAGACAACTTGTTTTTATGATGACTAAGATGTGGACTGATTTTGCTAAAACTGGGTATGTTTATTTATATATTTCTTTTCAGCTTTATTCTTTATTCCGCATGGCAGGGTAGTCACAGAGAACCTTTTTTTTTATTACGTGAGGAAATCCGTTACGGATACCCGCCTGATCGGGGACTCGGGACGGGTTATGTGGGACTCCAGGCCAGATGTAAAGAGGCCGACAGTATACCCGCTAAAACCTCGCGGTGCTCCTCCTCTACCTCCACTAGCCTAGCCCACGGGAACTCCCGAATCACAGATAACCTAGTGTCAAGATACTCTGTTTTCCACATTCCGTCCGAATTTGAGACATTGCTAAGTGGAGAAACCTAACGCCGCGCTTTGTGTTACCAGAGGGAAAAAATGAAAATACTTTAGATGTAATCGTTTTCCCATTTTTTTTTATTGATCAAAGGTAAACGAGCAGAAGAACTATCTGATGGTAAATGGTTAGCTCATAGACATTTACAACACTGAAGAGTTGTCAGCCTAGAGAGTGGATGGTAGGGAAGGAGATAATGTAGTGGCTACGGCAGTCAGCCATAGAAACCACCACATTATAGGGAAAACCTGACTGACCATGTTGATACATACATATTTTACACGTCAATAGAACTACTAGTGTAATTAATAATTATATACAATAATAATATTTTTATAACGACTATCGTGGCGCAGAGGCACAAGCGTGCGACATGTTGTGGGTTCGATTCCCACAACAGGAAAAGGAATTTTTCATTTCATGGGTTTGGTAACAAGGTAAAGCGCGGCGTTGAGTTCCGCCACTCAGCACGCAATGCCTCAATTTGGCTGAGAGTGGGGAACGGAGTGTCTGAGCACTAGGTTCCCTCTGCCTACCCTGCTATATGCAGGATACAGCGTGAAGTATTTCTCTTTGCAGAAACCCAACACCAGACAACAGTTTTGGTGTAAAATGGCTGCCATATTCACAAAATAAAGAATATCTACGTATAGAGGAGCCGTTGTCGATGGGGAAGGGGGAGGAACGCGGGCGATTGGAGTTTTGGTCACAACTATATACAGAAGCTGGATTTCCGGAAATAATAAAATCTAAATTATAGATATTTCTAAAATTCGACGATTAATTTTTGCATATAATGCAAGTTGCACTTAGAAACATTGATTAGTATTTAACTGTCATTATATTTTTTCGGTGAACCAATTTTGATGACTTTTTTGTATATGATAGCTATTACTTCTGATTTGGTGCTATGTAAATTTAGTTAAGACATGGAGTAGTTTTGAACTATTCGTAATTTTTTTCTTCTTAGTGCGTTTTAGAAAAAAAAATTGAGGCAACTGTTCTTTTTTAAAAAAAAAACAATTATTTAATTAATATTAGTTAAAAGAAACTTTTAGGACTGACTTTTACATTTAATAATTATTTATTTATTTAATATAATCGGATTTATACAAAAAAATCAAATCAAATTAAAAAAACAGTCAACCATAAATATCACTTGCCTGTACGAATTATATTTCCATATAATAGAAAGATATATACAGTACCGGACAAAAAAAAGTACGCTCCGTTCATAATGTAACTTATCACTGCCGATGGTTAGGGGTTCAATTCCATTGAATGAAAAAGATAATATTTATAAGGAAATTAAATTGTTTTTTTTTTTTTTAAATCGATAGAAAAGACTATTACTTATTCTGCCCTTATATATAAGGTTGAGTATTTATTGATAACTGCTAAAAGCAAATTAAATTATGTGATTATAAATCATTTTTAGTGAAATTAAAAAAATATATAGATTTAAATAATATATGGTGATTGGTATTATATATCCTTACTTATATTATAAATGCGAAAGTAACTCTGTCTGTCTGTTACGCTTTCACGTCTAAGCCACTGAACCGATTTTGATGAAATTCAGTATGAAGGTAGAACTGAACTTGAGAAAGGTCATAGGATATTTTTTATCGCGAAAACATTTTTATATTTTTTTATTTTATTTTTTATATATATTTTTTTGACAAATAATCTAGACATTGGGAAAGTCTATAGGCTACTCCTTGTACGTCGCGCGATTTAGCCGAATTCGACGCGGGCGAAGCCGCGGGCGGAAAGCTAGTTAAATATAGATAATAAATACTATATACTTTATTATATTTTTATTATATAATTATAATGGATAAGAATAATAATATGATCTTATTAACTAATAATGCTTTCTTACTATACTCAAATACCTTAGTTTTATAACATTTTTAGAAAACATAAAAAATTGTATGTAGTGGGATTCGAACCCGCGCCTCTTGGAAGCCAAACGCCATAAGATTAATTACACATATGGCGACTAAATTCTAATACGTTTTCTAGAAATGTTATAATAATTCCATTTTTTTATTAACCAGTGTTTGTGAATATATTTTTAAATTGGTTGGTAATTTGTTTTGTAATTGGTCTATATATAAAAATATATGTTCCTACAAATTAATTATATGATAAATTTATGAAATAACGTAAGCCATTTCAAATTATACTTCCTTTGGCATGTTAGGGAAAAATGATTAGAGTTAATCTTTGTAGGTTCAAATCCCATAAGGGGGTAATTAATAACCCACAATCTTTAAACGGGTTATAATAATTTATATTTCAAATATTAATTCATATTATAATAGGAGCAATGGCTTAAAATAGTAAAGTTTCTATACAATATATCTGTACTAGGCGTGAATAACTAGATATATCGAAAAAATCTTTTTCTCAGTTATTTTTAAGGTTAAATTTTAATCTGTAATTTTTAACTTCATATGATTTAAACTTCAAATTCTTTTTTTATACATACATACATAGCTTCACGCTGTATCCCGCATATAGCAGTGTAGGCAGAGGGTACCTAGTGTTAAGACACTCCGTTCTCCACTTTCCGCCGAATTAAGGCATTGCGTGCTGAGTGGCGGAACTCAACGCCGCGCTTTGCCTTATTACCAAACCCAGGAAATAAAAAACTACATTTCCTGGAGCGGGAATCGAACCCACAACCTGTCGCGTTTACAGTCGCACGCTTGTGCCTCTGCACCACGACAGGCGTTTTTTTATAAATCAATTACAATACATAAGCAAGTTGACTTATCAACATATTCACGCCTTATCATAACATAAATAATATTAAATCTTACGTTATTTCATTGACAAAAATACTATAACTAAATCTAAATAATATTAATTCTAAGCACTACACTACACTAATATACACTTTTAATATAAAAATTGTCCGTTCTTCACAAGAACATGGCTGACATCACTTTAACCCTTTAATTCGCAATTGGTTTAAAAATTGAAAAGAAAAAAATAAATAAAAAATATATAATGAATAAAAAAAATCACAATATAGAATGTGACAATTTTTTTTTTCATATATATATATATATATATTGCATCCGAAAATTGATTTTAGTTATGAACGCCATCTAGTTGGATTTTGTTGTAATAAAAATTGAATATTACAATTTTTTATTTACAAGATGGCGTTAGTAGTAATTTCTTTTTATTTTTTTTAAACTGATTAGTTATTCAATGATTTTTTTTGTTTACGTTGTATCCCGCACGTAGCATAGGTAGACAGAGGGAAGAAAAAAAAGAACCTAGTGTTAAAACACTCCGTTCTCTTTCAACCGTTCCCCACTTTCCGCTAATTGAGGCATTGTATGCTGAGTGGCGGAAGTCAACGACGAAATGAAAATACTAAATTTTAACTATTATTAATAATTAAACTTTAATTCCTTAGCGTGGGAATCGAACCCATAGTTACTGCGTCGCACGCTTGTGTCTTGGTCGCTTTTATCCAATCATTTCGGAGCTACATAACATTTCAATAATTCATTTTCATTTATATTAATTTAAAACTCTACTAGATGACGTTACCCTCAAAAAAAATTCTACCCACAAAATTTTCGGACCCAATTTTTTTTTTCAATTCAAAAATTAAAACCGTTAACAAAATAATATATTTGCATTGCGATTTAAAGGATTAAAGGTAAATAATGTCAGTCGCACAGATTCTCACTCAGTATAGTAATGCTGGTCTCCCCAGTCCTCTTCTGGTAGGGAAAGTTCTTATACTTGAGATGCTGCAAACCTGTTTCATCATAGATTTTATCCCAAAACTCCATTCTTTGCTTATCAGCGTATGTGCCCATACAAAATGATTCGTCTAGGTTGAAATATTCGTTGCCTTCTGTTGTGTACGGGTTCCATGTAACACCTAATGAGTTATCTGGGGTTGGGTTACTAGAAAAAAAATTAATTATTATAATATAGGTGAGAGGCAGCGTTGATGGATTATTTTTTTATAGCTTCACGCTGTATCCCGCACATAGCAGGGTAGGCAGAAGGAACCTGAGAATCATATGTATCATATGAGAAAGTGCTCAATTCATTCAATTCAATTCCCAATTCATTTCCCCGTTCTAGTAAGATAACGCCTGTCGTGGCGCAGAGGCACATGCGTGCGACTGAAAACGCGACAGGTTGTGGATTCGATTCCCACTCCAGGAAATGTAAAATTTAGTATTTTCATTTCTTGGGTTTGGTAACAAGTTGAGTTCCGCCACTCAACACGCAATGCCTTAATTTGGCGGAAAGTGGGGAACAGAAATGCTGAAAGAGAATGGAGTGTCTTAACACTAGATTCTCTGGTTCCCTCTGTCTATCCCTTGTGTCTTGAATCAAAATTCTTTTTGATTTCTCAAGTACAAAAAAAATAGCCGTGATAAGATTATTTTGTTATAAGGTATTATAATAAAAATATTATTACATACACGCGTTTTTTATAGCAGAGCCACAGTTAAACTATTTCATATCAATCAATTTATCCATACGAGGCGTGAATAGGTTAATAAATCGACTTACATATACATTTTTTTTAAATATGAATAGGCATTAGAATAGCCAATTTAAAAAAAAAATACTAGTAGTGTTCAATTTGTTTTGAAATTTGATATAGTCATTTATGTATCATTCACCAAATAATAAAGAAATTCCAATTAATCAACTAAACAAACAACAAAAAGGACAAACATTATCAAAATAGCTTCACGCTTTTTCCCTCAGGGTAGTCAAAGAGATCCTAGTGTGAACACACTCCGTTCTTCCGCCGGAATTCAAGACATTACATGTTAAATGACGGTACTAAACGCCGCGTTTTGTACTAGGTTATTTACTATCAATAATATTATGTTTAATTTTGTTTATACTTCATGCTATCTAAATATAAATAAACAGATATATTAACTAACAATTACTTTCAGATTCTAAGGTCAAGTGGTCTTATCAGTTGCGTTATGTAACAAAAAACATTTAGACCTTTGTTTATGTTTATTAAAAATGGAAATTTTATATTAGAATTGAATTTTGTATCAAAATTAAAAAAAAATTGACAACGTCTGATTATGAACACAATTTTGGGTTCGATTCCCCATTTGGAGAATGTGTATATTTAGTGACTTGTAAGACAAAACACACTGTTGATTTCCACCAATCATCTGTGGAATGTCAATGTCTTGAAATTGGAAAGTGGAAAACGAAGTGTCTTAACACTAAATTCTCTGCATACCCTGTTATTACAGAAGAAAAAAATGTAAAAAGAAATTAAAAAACTCACCCAGTTTTAGCAAAGTCCGTCCACAGTTTAGTCACTTTGTAAACAATATTCTTCAATTCCTCCTTCTTATAAGATTCTTCATTCAAATAATTATAAAACAGATAGAAGAGCTCATCTGCATGACTTGCTCCAGCCAATTTCTGCAGACCCAATGCTATTTTAATCACATTCAAATCCGTTTCATATCCAAATCTATACAAAAACACTCTCGCTTCGCACACATATGAATATAAATGGGCAAATCTTTGGGTATTGAACGCGAAGTGTATGTCCGTCATTATATCTCGAATCACGTCCAAGTCATCTTTAGTTATATTCCGATCTCCAACGTAGAATTTCTTCACTCTTCGCCCATATTCTTCTAATTGGTCATCACTTAGTCTTTCAGCCACTTCTCTTTGTATATAGAAGGATGGCTCACTATTATAAACGTCTAACTTAGTTACATGGTCATTTACTAAGACCAAGCCTTCCCCGGAATTGTATCCCAACATCAGAGGTATTTTCGGTAGTTTTGTACTGTACACAAGGGTCTTTATGGGTTCGTCATCTAAAAACGCTTCTACATTGGGAAATTTCTTTTCAATAACCGGAATGAACTTTTCGGGAAGTCCCCGATATTTCTCATCTTCCGTCAAAGTTGCAAATGTTAGATTTGTTAAGGCGTTCGCGTCTAAACCTCTGAAATAATTTAGTAACTCATAAGTATCGTTAGTTTCGATACCCAGAAGTTGTCCAGCTCTGAACGCTCTATCCACTGGCTCCCTACCGATGGCCCAATCGTGTGTGGACGCTCCACTTTGGGCTATGACTTTATGAAACAATCCTTGAGACATAGACGAAAGCATGTGATGGGTGACAGACGACGCCCCGGAGCTTTCCCCGAAGATAGTAACGCTGTCCTTATCGCCGCCGAAATATGCTATGTTTTGCTGAACCCATTTTAGTGCAGCCACTTGGTCTTTCATCCCAGCATTTCCTGATACTTCGGGAATGTCCAGACACAGGAAACCTAGCAATTCTAGTCTGTAGTTGAAAGTTACTAGAATAACGTCATGTTGTAGAAGAAAGTCTGGCGTGAAGAAGTCTCCGGAGCCTTCGTAATAAGAGCCGCCATAGATATATACCATGACAGGTATTTTTGCCTGTGTGTCTAAGGATTTCGTGTAAACGTTGATAAAAAGGCAATCCTCATCGCCCTGGTATGTCGAGTTGTATTGGGTGCAAATAGGACCAAAGTTGGACGCATCTCGTATCCCTTCCCATGGTATTGGAGGTAGGGGTGCCTATAATTTTTTAAACAGAATATAATTAATAATAGATAGAAAAATGTTAAATATGTCGCAATAATTTCTTTTAAAAAAATAAATACGTTGATTTTAATATACATGAAGGTTTACAACGTACTAATAGAGAAAATAAAAAAAAAAATTGGGGCAAAATAAAGACTCCAATGGCTTTTCTGACTGACAGACAATCTACAGACGCAACTACTGGCCATGGAACGCCGATATTTGGTATGTAGGCTCCTTGGAGCGTGTAGGGGAGCACTGAGAGAGGATTTCCCGAAATTCCCACGAAAACGGGAAAAAAATCGATTGTACAATTTGTATGTGTTATTTCCGATATATATAATATAAGCACCTTATAACTTAAATACAAAAACAAAGCGTTCCGTTACGCAAAATATGACAATATGAAGATAGTAAAGTTATTTTAAATTACTCCAGTTAAATAAATACATAAATTTCATATCAACCTTGATATCGACACCTAAGTACATAATCGTAAACAACAAAATTGTTTTATTTTCTTTTTATCTTCCACTGTTTTGCAGCTTCACGTTTTTTCCCGCATAGCAAGGCAATCAGGGAGAATAAAGACACTCGACTCCCGATTTCGAGACATAGCGTGTTAAGTGGCGGAAGTCAACGCTGCGCTTTCTATTACCAGAGCGAAGAAATGAAAAGAATTTGAATATAATCATCACCACGAATGGGAACCAAACGCGTTAACAATTAGGCGCTTATCCCACTGATCATAATGGACTCTTTTCTAGTAAAATAAATTTGTAAGATTTGTTTTGACCGTTTTCATGATTATTTAAATTAGAAAAGTGTAACTTACAACACCTAAGTATGAAAAATGATTTTACAACAAGACTTCTATAATTTTTTTTTTAGCTGTACAAGGCACTGTATTATAATCAATGTTTCACCTAGTTTTTTAAATATATAAGTTTTCTGTAACAAGTGATAAGTGAAATGGTGACGTGCAATAAATGCTGATTGATAAGGTCTAATAAGTCTAGTAAATGTTATAATTGATGTGTAATAAGTTTTTTTTCATCTTCACGCTGTATCCCGCATATAGCAGGGTAGGCAGAGGGAACCTGAGAACCTAGTGTTAAGACACTCCGTTCTCTTACCACAATTCCGTTCCCCACTTCCCGACAAATAGAGGCGTGTTGTGTGGCGGAACTCAACGCCGCGCTTTGCCTTGTTACCAAACACAGGAAATGAAAATACTAACATTTCCTGGAGTGGGAATCGAACCCACAACCTGATGTGGTGTTTAGTGACAAGCTCTAATACTGAAGATCGCCAAATAACGAATGTGCATACATTTGTATCTTTTTTTAAGCAAATAATTTTATTTAAAATATGTGTAAAAATATTCGTTATGCCTTACTATAAAATTGGCAAAATGAAAGGTAAGGAGGTGTATTTAATTTAATTATTTTCCTTTTAAATGATCATAGTAGGTAGGTACTTAGCTTACCGATCTGGTTATACAAGGAAATGTCAAGATATACGAGTAGACGATAAAAAAACGTGTAATAAGTTTTTGTATTATATATTTTTTCCAGCCTCACGCATTTTCCCGCATAACTAGACAGAGAGAACCTAGTGTCAAGACACTCCGCTCTTCACTTTTCATGTGAATTCGAAGCATTACTTGTTGAGTGGCAGAACCCAAAACCGCGCTTGGTGTCATCGAAAAGGGAATTGGAAATACTTTAATTATAATCATAACTCTGATGATGGCTCCGACTGGGATCGAACCTATAGCCAAACGCATTTCTAGTCAGATGCTGTCCCACTGCGTCACTATGATCTCAATGTACATATATAGTTATATTGTTTTATATATAAATTGAGGTTAATATCATTGAAGCACAGTGTCTGTACTGTAAACGCGATGGTTGTGTATTCAGTTCCCACTCGGGGGAATGAATGTACATAGAAACTAGAAAGGTAGGTTTGATTAAAACAGGTTTTTAAAGCGTGGAACGTTATCAAAATAGGTATATACAAAAACATTGATACTTCTTGATAAGTTATTTCCATTAAGAACGGCAATGTGTATATTTATTTGTACAATCCGAATTGTGTGAATGACTAACGATAGTCATTATTCCGGTTATTCGGGTTTCTACTGTAATTAAATTATTTAATTTTTTCTGCTCTGTAAACACAAATTGCGGCGTTGAGTTCCGCCAACCGTTTGACACGCAATGTCCATAAATTGGCGGAAAATGGAGAACGGAGTGTTTTCGTTCACACCTTGTAATGATTTAACAAGATCTCTTGTAACTATGGCATAATTTAACACGTTTTTAACGTTTTAAAAGAAAAAAAAAAGAATAAATGAAAATACATGATTGGAGCGCAGTGACTCAATCTGATTGTACATGTGTTGGTTGGAAGTTCGCTTCCCATTATGGAATATTTATACATGTTATTTATATTTATTTGGAATAGTATCAGAGAGACAGATCACTCTGCCACATGACAAAAAAAATAAATTTCCAAACACATTGTTAAGTTCCGCCACTCAACTCTCTAAACAAGCAAAGACAAAAAAGAAGTAGTGTTAAGACACTATATCATAGTGTACTAAAAATTCAAGGCCTTACCAATGTCTAGGCACAAATAAATATCTAGATCTAGCCACAGACATGCACTTATTCATTCAAGCTCAATCGCATAGCTAAATTGACAATCGCACGTAGTTATTGTTAACAACTTATAAGTGATCGTTCAATTGTAGATGAATTTAAATTATCTCGCTGGACCTTCTTTGTATACCTCTATTAGATTTTTTATACTTGGTCATTTTAATTTTTTTTTTATATATTTAAGTGTTCTATGATATTATAGACACTTGGTTCGTTCAAATTTTTCCTTATTATTATTTGTATCATCTACTTAGTAATAACATAAATGGTTCTTTGAACTTAGGCTCGTTAAGTGAGTTTTTTTCTGTTTTCATTATTGTTACATATGTATAATATACATAGAATTAGGACAAAAGAGTTCAAGAAATTAAGGAATTATTCAATATATTAATTATATTTTAGCTTAAAATGTTAAAATTACTAATTAAATATATAAATTCATTTAATTTAGATCACTTGAGACATAAAAATGTCAATCTTAATAAAATAATATGGGTTTCCAGTTATCTTACCTTGAATCTTAGTTCTCCTACAGGAGGCGCTGCAAATGGTATACCTTTGAAGCTATAATATGAAGATCCATCCACAAGAGTGCCAACAGTCCCTTTTATTCTACCTTCACTTATCCGGACTATCGGTTCATTCTTTAAAAAATATGATTATTCAATAATTGTTGCAATGAAAAAGTATAATATTTATTTAAAAAATATAAAAAGTGATATTTTATGAGTCTTTTTGTTGAATTTAAGCTGTTATGTTCAACAAAAATAATTATAAAATAATTTAATTGATATAAAAATTAAATAAAATGCCTTAAACATTTAAAAAAAGTTTTTATTACCTAAATTTATATTTTTTAAAATAACTTCAATAAAATAATCTCAAGCAATAAAATATCTGTTTTATTAAAATCAAAATAAATTTAATCTATATTATAAAACGTTTAAAAATAACTAAAGTTTACTATTAAATATTTATTTTACGTATAAATGCAAAGTAAAATACTTACTTCAACTAATTTTGAAGAAACAATTACAGAAATTTGTAAATATAGTAATAAACCAAGAACCACCTCTCGCCCGAACATTTTACGAAGCAGAAATGAATTTAAAACTATAATTGAGGATGCATTTTATACTCAGTATAATTGTATTTGGTGCTCAAGATTTTCCTTGTGTTCGTTCAGAAATGGCTCTTACACATATTTTTTTTTCAAATTTCTTTATTTTTCATTATAAAAATAATATAATATTATTTTAAATGTCGTAAGTCTTTTAAAATTATAGTAAATTATAATTATTTGATTTTTTATAAAGAGATATTTTATTTAACAATGTATTTCTTACGTTCAAGTTTCAGAACGCAATTTTCAAAGTGTTGCTAGATCTGTTGTCTTGTTTTTCCTTATATGATTTAATTTCAAATTAAATTATTTACGAATAACGTGAAAAATAGTTGTTTTAATGGTTATTAATAATAATTTGGTGTACAAATTTTAGTAAGCTAACTGCTTGGATAGATAAACAATTCAATATTTTACAACTATTTTATATGAAAGTTATTGTGTGTTCATTTACAATTTATTTTTTATAAAATACATACATTAATATGCTAAAACGATTGTTTAACTTAATATTATGCATATATTTAAAAAAAAATAACATACTTATTATCTATCTAAAAAATGTAGTTAAATGAAACTAGATAAAGATAATGGGTTTTACTTTTCTATTACGTACTATTATTTTTATGTGCGAATATTTCCAATACAATACAATTTATTTACCCGTAAAGACACTTTTAATAAGTATGTATTTTTTTAATATATGAATAATATTTATTAACTTCTTTTTTTAAATAGTTTTTTTTTATTATCTTCAAGAGCATTCGTACAATAATTTATATATTAATCTTTAGCCTAAATATTAACACTCATTGATTGACGAAACTCATAGGTATAATTTGAATCATCAATCCAAGCAATGAAAAATTATATTTTCTGTAATGTCATCAATTGTGTCATATATACTGTTTGGGTAAATTTAAACCACAACCTACGTTATTAGACGGCAGTGGTTAGTTTCCCATTGTGAAATATATATCAAATTTCTGATTAAAGCTTCATATATCTACTTACAACAACGATATTAAATGTATTATACTAGAAAACATATTTACTATTAAATAAAATCATATTCTACTCCAGTAAAAATCAATTCATGGTTGTAATCGAGTAGGACGTGTAATATTTTCCAATTAAGCAAATTTTATGCTTGATAAGAGAGCTATCTCACCGTTTTCTGTTTTCCACATACGTACATACAATACGTAGGTACTTGATAAATGGTATTATATTAAGTAGGTACATAGATATAATCATTTCATTTATTTCAAAAGTCTTTTGGTAATAATTTTGATGCCCATGTTTTAATTTAACAGTTTCTTGTGAACTACTTTGTGTGTAATAAATGAGTAATATTAATAAATAATACATTATTCTGTGTTCCATCAATAGCTTATGCGGTACTCATCAAATAGTTTTATCTATAGGATTTTTATTGATCTTGGGATATATACCAATTTATAATTGACGACTAATTTTTTTATTAGCTTTTTACTGTTCAGTTTATTATAAAAAAACATAACAAAAAGCAAATCAAATATTAATATTCATAATATTTATTTACAAATAACAATAGTAATAATGAGTAATATAAAGGTACACTTGTATCATTTTCAATCACTGCTTATATGTAAAAGACCAGCTTCTTTATACAATTGATCCCAGAATTCAATTCTGTTTTTATCAGCATAACGTTTCAAGGCAAAAGGATCATCAATCATGAAATATTCTTTTCCTTGAGGAGTGTATGGGTGCCATTTTGCTCCTAAGCTATCGTCAGGCGTTGGGCAACTGCAAACAACAATAAAATTATATATATTTTCATAACAATATAAAAAGTCAAGAATGAAAAGTTTTCTACTCCACCAAGTGCAGGGTGTAGATACAGATAAGAATACATGTACAATGATATTCTCTATATATTCATAAAATTTCAAGGTGAGTAAAATTATAATGAAACAATATCAAAGGCAAATTTAATATTGTAATCTATGTATTTCCCTGGGTGGTTGGTGGTGGTTATTTCTATCTATATCACTTTATTGGACCTAAATATATATTTTTTAATTTTTATATATATTTTTTTTTTAACTTCACAGTGTATCCCGCATATAGCAGGGTAGGCAGAGGTAATTTGAGAAACTTGTGTTAAGACACTCCGTTCTCTCTTTTCTTTCCCCACTTTCCGCCGAATTGAGGCATTGCGTGCTGAGTGGCGGAACTCAACGCCGTGCTTTGCCTTGTCACGGAGTGGGAATCGAACCCACAATCTGTTTACAGTTGCAGGCTTGTGCCTCTACGCCACGACAGGCGTTATTTTTTAGTTATTAGTAAATAAATATATTTTTGAAAATATATTTGCATATAGTTTAATTGGCAAAGTATTTATTAGCTGGTATCCCTCTAATAAACAGAAGAAATTATTAAAAACAATAGCATACTTTATAACAATGAAGATAAGGTGTGTTTATACAAAATAAACGAAGGAAGTGATGAATACTGTTATTACTCAAAGGAATACCCGTCTTAACAACCAGTTCTAGGAAAATACAGTCAATAAGGAAAATGTTTGCAATAATTCCATTGAAATTGTTTTCAAAAAGAGTTAACGATGATTTTACTGATAAGGTGTTCTTTGTTTGCGTTCTTCTATATGTAGCATTTCTTTATGTAAGAAGAATATATTTTAGAATACTATGACATTTAATTGCTCTAAGACGTGTTGTTGAATTGATTAAAACAGTTATTACAGGAAATTTGCATAATATTATTTACGCCTGTCGTGGCGCAGAGGCAAAAGCGTGCGACTGTAAGCGCGACAGGTTTTGGGTTCGATTTCCACTCCAGGAAATGGAGTTTTTCGTTTCCTGGGTTTGGTAATAAGGCGAAGCGCGGCGTTGAGTTCCGCCACTCAGCACGCAATTTAGTTCGGTGGAAAGTGGGGAACGGAGTGTCTTAACATTAGGTTTACTCTGCCTACCCTGCTATATGCGGGATACAGTGTGGAGCTAAGTAAGTAAGTAATTATTCTAAAAGCAAAAATTTTGGTAATGAGTGTCTAAATCATCTGTAAATTTATAAATTATTAATTTATTTAATTTACTTACCCCATTTTTGCAAAGTTCGTCCATAATTTTGTTACTTTGTAAACAACGTCTCTTATCTCCGGTTTTTCATCATACAGCTTTTGATTTAATTCATTGTTGAAAAGATAAAATATATCTTCAACGTGACTTACGCCCTTCAAACTCAGACCAAGATCTTTTTTAACAAGATTTAATTCTGTTTCTAAATCGAATCTATACATGTATGTAGTTTCGTGTAACGAAGAGTACAAATGAGCTAGTCTATGAGTGGTATAAGCGAAAAATGTATCAGTCATTATATCTCTAATAGCATCTAACTGTTTGTCCGTTATGGTCCCGTTTCCAAAATAATAATTCTTCGCTCTATTTCCGAAATCAACAAGTTGCTTCTGAGAAACATTTTCAAATATTTCCCTGGGAATATATAACGAAGGATCCCTATTAAATGCGTCCAGTAAAGCAATATGATATTTTACCATTATTAATCCTTCTCCAGAATTATAACCCAATATAAAAGGAACTCTGTTTAATCGACCTTCCACAATCAACTTCGCTGGATCTTCGTCAAGGAAAGCTTCTACACCAGGAAATTTCTTTTCTACAACTGGTAGGAATTTAGCAATTAATCCTCTGTTTGTCTCGTTTGCAGTAAATGTTGCGATTGTTAGATTAGTCAATTTATCGGCTTCTAAACTTCTAAAAAATGTAAGTAGTTCATTGACATCGTTTGTTTCTTTTCCTAATAATTTTCCAGCTCTAAATGCTCGTTCTTTTGCACCATAAGTCCGACCTAAGTCAAAAGTACCGCTTTGCGCTATCGCTTTATGAAATAGACCTGTTGACATAGGCGACAGCATATGTAGAAATACACATAAACCTCCAGCGCTTTCGCCAAAAATCGTAACGTTATTTGGATCACCTCCAAATTTAACTATGTTACGACGAACCCATTTTAATACAGCTACTTGATCTTTCATAGCTGCATTTCCGGGAACTTCTGGTGTTTCTAATGATAAGAATCCTAAAAGTTCTAATCTATAATTAAAAGTGACTAATATAACGTCATGTTGTATGAGAAACTCTGGTCCATAGAAGTTGCTTGAGCCATCTGTGAAGGATCCCCCATAAATATATACCATAACAGGAATTTTGGCTTTTTTACGCAATGACTTAGTATAAACGTTAAGATATAAACAATCTTCCATGCCTTGCTTACTTTGACTTAAAGATGTGTATTGCGTACAAATATTACCAAAACTTGTTGCATTTCGAATGCCTGTCCATCGACTTGGAGGTATAGGAGCCTGAAAATTTAATTTATTTGTTATAAACATATATTTTTTTGTATTTACATCAAATATAATATTATATAAAAGCATTTTTATAATTTACCTTAAATCTTAAATCTCCAATTGGCGGAGATGCGAAAGGTATTCCCTTAAAACTGTAATAAGCTGTTCCATCTAAAAATGTTTCACTTTTGCCTCGCAGTTTGCCCTCTGTGACTCTAACAATAGGATCATCCTAAAAAAAAGAAAAAGCCACATATTTCCTTAACGTACTTGACTGAAAATGTATTATAAATATAATCATATATTATAATTTTTATGGACCTATGTATTGGATTGAAAAAAATATCTATATTACAAATATTCTCTGTGTAGGATTTGAACTTGTACCTATTACATTCATACTTCGACTTCAACAGTCATACTACAAAGATAATAATAATATATTTGTAAATAAAAGTGACATACATATCTATAAAGTTATATAACGTAATAATTATATTATTAAAAATATAAATGTAAGTTTGTTTATTAAGCTTTCACACTGAAACTACTCAACCGATTGTCATGAAACTTTTAGAAGTATAAAAAAGGACAGGATACTTTTTATATAAAAAAAAATTGAGTAAATTTTGACAAATATGATTGTTCGTCAAAAGATTTGAAAGTCAAGCTACTTCAAAGCTTTCAAATTGCTCATATAAATACGATACACTATAGTATATTATATGTACTTCTATACGAGCGAAGCCGTGGGTAACAGTTAATTATATTATAATTATTTATTAAATTATTAAAATAATAATTAGTTGACTTACTTGTTTTTGACAAGCTATCTCTCTATAAAGTAAGAAAAATAATATAAAATAATTAAATCGCACCATTTTAAGACGTTACATAAATGAAGTGTTTACTGGTATTATATTATGTGTTTATGCTAATAAACATCCCGATTATGGTGGGGGTAGACAGTTGAGTGTTTCCATCTGTTATATATTTTACCCACTAATTAGGGTAATTTTATTATTTTTAGGGAAGATAATTCTTTTTTATCTGATTATCGTATAATGGATACACTTCTTCTATTATAATTTACTGTAAATTTTATTTAAATTTATAACTTATACCTTATAGTTATATTTTTTAAATAATATATTTGACCCTGCACGCATTGCTACGCCACCAAAAATAAATTTGAATAAAAGATATTTTACATACATACAAATATCCAAATCATTTTGAGTACTTTTGATGATTTTGTGAATTTTGAAAAAAAACCTGTGGCTCCATCTGTCGAAAATTGGTCCCTCTTTGTCCACTCAGAAACCTTCGTGGGTTCATGCTTAACAACTTTGCTAAAGATCATCACATGATCAAATGCATGGTTCACAATTCTATAATGGACATACAGACAAACATTCATTTTTGTATATAAAGATTTGTTTTGATAGTATTGATCATCACTCAACTCAGCTTTTGTTGCTGTTAAGTAGTGGAACTTAACATCGTGGAGTATTATATTACCAGCCATATAACATATGTATGTATGAGAGCTTTCTATTGAAATATGCAAAAACTAAATAAGTAAGTATACTTTTTTCTGTAAAACATTGCTTTAGGCAGAGAATTTGATGTCTAATTTTTCCATTCTCCGCCTGAACTCGATGCAGTTGTAGTTGTTGAGTAGGAAGTAGGAACTCAACACCGTAAAACATTATATTACTGTTCACTAATTAGTTTTAGGAGATGCTATTAGATGGCGCTGTCTATAAAATAACAATTAATAAATCTTAATCTATTAAACAAAGTAAAGTACTCATATTATTAATGAGTTATATTTTGTAATATGCTTAATAAATGTTTATTAATACACTAATATAACCATTATTTCTTGTTATCAAACCCAGAAGACGAAAATACTAAACTTTTACATTTGCGGAAGTGAGAATCGAACCCACAAGCTGTCGTTTTTACAATCGCACACTTGAGCCCCTGCGCCACGGCCAGCTGTATGCCAATTGTAATTATTTAAGTGATCACATAAATAATTACGATTAACATCTTAATCGTCATAGAAGAATAACATCTTATTCTTCTATGAACTAACTTAAGAGAATTTAAGTTGATTCAGGGCGGTTAAATGAAACTAATTTTCTTTATATCAATAGTTCAATAAAAATAATAATTTACAATCATTGTTTTGTAAATTATTAAAAAAAGTGTAATTAATGAAAACACATATTTGATGTTAACATGAAACTCTATATAAGTTCTTTAAATATCTGTTAATGATGAGCCAGTGATCAAACTTAGGGCATAGTAGGTCAAAATTTTGACATGGAGAATGAATGAATTACTTGAATATCGTTAGGAGCTCTTTGATTTTCGCTATTATTACACATATTAAATGAAACTATTTTAACCGGATTAATCGCGTATATTTTGGTATTCGAAAACACATTTTTGGAAACCCGACGTTTCGAACACTTTACAGTAGTCCGTGGTCACAGGTAGTTATTTTTTTTTTTGTAATAACTTCACACTGTAACCCGCATATAGCAGGGTAGGCAGAGGAAACCTGAGAACCTAGTGTTAAGACACTCCGTTCTCTTACAACAATTCTGTTTCCCACTTACCGCCGAATGGAGGCATTGCGTGCTGGGTGGCGGAACTCAACACCGCGCTTTGCCTTGTTACCATTCATTGTTACTATTCAGCAGAAAGTGGGGAACGGAGTGTCTTAACACTAGGACCTCAACTTCTCTCTGCCTACCCTGCTATATGCGAGATATAGCGTGAAGCCTAAAAAAAACGAACAAAATATTTTACTTCACCTGATAAACTAAATAAATGTTGACTAATATTTTAATATATATATATATTGTATATTAGAATAACTTTTTAATTCAAATGACCAACGAGAAACCAATTTTTAATTATTGGATCTGAAAAAAAAAAAAAATCATATTATTGAAAGAGAATATTTAGTGTAGGGTGCATTCAGGTAGATCCCGTGGGCCTCGGCCAGTGGCGGTAGAGCACCGTGAGGTTTTAGTGGGTATACGGTCGGCCTCTTTACAGCCGGCCCGGAGTCCCACATAACCCGTCCCGAGTCCCCGATCGGGCGGGTATCCGTGACGGAATTCCTCACTAAAAAAAAGGAAAGGGTGCATTCGGGTAACTTTAAAAATCGGCCAATTTTAATGTTTACTACGCGGCAGTATTTCGTGCTCTGGCCACATTTAGTTAACGGCGACCTTAATACCCTTTCCTCACGCAGTTGCATCCAACTGCCAGAAAAGAATCAAAAATTTCAGTTAGGCAAGCCGGTAAATTTAGAGAAGCCGGTACATATTTAGGGAAGTCGGTACATATATTTAGGAAAGCTGGTATAGGATGTGAAGGTAATAAGTAATTTCACTATTGAATTTTGGTGATGACCCCTTTTTTTTAGCTCTCCACCTTTCTTAACCTTGTTTTTTGCAAACTCTTAAATTACAATTTAAGTTCCAAATTATATAATCGCGCACTTGCATTAAATTACTAAAATATCTGTAACTGAATTAACATTTCCATTGCATCAAGGAACTGAAAGAAAAATTACAATTTCAAAAGTAGATCACAGTCAAAACAGGATTGAGAGAACCGCAAACGCAAGAAAGAAATTCAAACTATAGTGATCAACAATCAGACCCAAGTAACTGTACTTTTGAGAGGACAGATAGTTTCAGAATCTGCAGTTAATTTATCAGCTTCAAACTGTATCCCGCATATAGTAGGGTAGGCAGAGGAAACCTGAGAACCTAGTGTTAAGACACTCAGTTCTCTTTCGACTATTCCGTTCCCTTTACACAGTTCTTTTCTTCGTAACTGCTCAGAGTACCTCATGCGACGATACGATATGAGTCTCTTTCATTAGTTCAGTGTCAGACATTGGCTATTAAGTAATGTATGTATGTGAGCGTGTAAACTATAAAGTAATAATATTCTCTTTGCTCACTATGAGTTGCACCAGTTTATTTACAAAAATATTGGACACTAAAGGCGTTCAGTGACTTATGTTAATAATACAAAATTCAAATTCAGTTTTTATTCAAATTTGTCCTTGAAGAGGACATACAGACATGCAACGTGCTAACCTTACTTATTCACTCAAAGGTCAGAAGATCAAATTCTGGAAAGAAAAAATACTATTTTAGGACAATTAACATAAACAAATAATGGTTATTTTAATTTTAACACGGTTTTTTATTTTTTTGTTTTTTATCTATTTTCCCGCATAACAATGGAGGTAGCTTAGTGTCAAGACTCTCCAATTTTAATTTTCAATTCTAAACGCTTTGCCTGACAAAAGCTCCCCGCTTTTGTAGAACCAATAGTAAGAACCAACAAATAGTAAGAACAAATATAATACTTGTTGTCCTAAAATTTATTAACGTTTCTGCCACTGTTATTGACTGGTGTTTCCTTTACTCTTTTCCATTTTCATTAACAACCGCCTGATGGTAAGTGGTTACCTTCGCCCATGAACATCTACAACACAAGAGATGTACTAGATGCGTTGCCAACCTAGAGGATACAGATGGAAAGGGAGGATAATGTAGTAGTCCGCTATCGGAACCACCACATTTTGGGGAAAGGATGGGTGGGAAAGGGGAAAACCTGGCTTACATGCCATCGAACCGGAACACATCATAAGATATTTGGCGGTTCGTCTTTGACATGATAGTGGTCGCGAGCCAGACGGAGGACGAACCTCCTACCACCAAAAAACTTTATTATTAAACTTGTTACTTTACCTAAACATTTTATGCTGCAATTTACAAATGTACGTTACTCTATTAATTGATGATCTCCTCAATACTATTGCTACACTTAACTCCAATTATAATTTTGTTAGCACATGCAGTAGAATCATGAAGAAAAAAAAAATAAACAAAAGGCACGGGCAAGTGTGAGGCCATTGAAGTAATTTAATTCATAAAAAAAAGTAGAATCATGAAGATTTGACAAATTCGTAGTGCGATTTTCAGGTTACCTTCTTTGGCAGTCGCTACCAAAAATATCTTTTCCATCCTTATCACTCAGAATGTTTCGTAGAATTCAATTGAAGTTTCTTAATACAGTTAAAAACTTGGATCTTACTATGGAAGAAAACGTGTCGTTTCTTAGTTTACCTACAAATTTGAGGCTAGCAGAAAATTCATTGCTATAATTTGTTGATTGAGAGAATAGAAAAGAACATTTTCAATAAAAACTAAACTTGCCCAGACTCTTCTGCTTCCTGATTACAAACACGTGAGCTTCCTCAAATTAATCTTAATATATTGAATCAACTGCAAAACATATGCCATTCGGTCAATTTTCTCTTTAAAAAAATCTGATCATATTATGCAACGTATTACTTAATTACCATATCATTACGCTCTTTTACACTACCTTTACCATCCTCATACCCCTGAAACTAGTATTCTTTATTGCACATAAAATATATCAGAAAAAAAGTAAATATAATTTTTAGTTAACAATGGTGGACTTATCTCTAAGAGAGATCTCTTCCAGTCTACCGCAGGAGGTGGATGAGTAAGTATCAAGCGCGAATGAAGTACACAGTAAAAAATAAAAAAAGACAAAAAGAACGAACAGTAATACAAACATAGACATTTATCTATATATAAATACGTGAAGCAACAACTTTGGATCCCTTTTTACGAAAATAACGCCAACGGAGGATAAAACTTGGCACACTTATAGTTTATATAGAGAACGAGTGCAGAATGCTAACATTTTTTTTTAAATAATGCATAAAAAGTATTCCATGTTTATATAAAGTGACATTTACATATGTTGCTAAGCAACACATTGTTCACGCATCAACGGGGCGCTAGTTAGTAATAAATACAATATTTTTGAAACCTTTGTCGCCAACGTCCATACTACGTTGAATACACCGGTTCTCGTCCGATCACCGAAGTTAAGCAACATCGGGCGCCGTTAGTACTTGGATGGGTGACCGCCTGGGAAATCCGCGTGACGTTGGCTTTTTTACACTTCTTGTTATCGATGATCATAATTTTTATTAATGTTTAGATATATATAGATAGATGGCCCTGACATATTATATGCTTAAATTCAAAAGTACCTTTATCTTATTTTTAGCTTTAGCGCGATTTTAAATTTGATTTTGAAAGTTTTGAGTATGGGACAATTTTTACAATAGGATCCCAGAAAAGGTCCGAAAACTTTTCGTTTTACAATTTAAAAAATTGTAAAACGAAAAAATAGTTAGTGATTTTATAAATGATAACACGCCTTGAGAATGAAATGCTCGCTCCAGTCTGTTTTAAAGGTACCACTAATAAATAATTGTAAACCATTGACGAATATAAAAAAAAAAGAAAAAAGAAATCCCGCTGAGTTTCTTGCGCCGGTTCTTCTCAGTTCTGAGGCATTAAATTTAGTGAACCGGTGGTAAATTATTTGACGTTCAAAAATGAAGCATGTAACTTCTTATTTTCAATACAATTATTTAACTTTGACTTTTTTTACTATTTGATTATTTTTGCCTAACTACTAAACATTAACTACATTACAAATATTTTTAACACAATGAAGGTAAAACTTAGGCTTTTTAGGGTTAATAACCCTTGTTACCGGAAGACAAGTGTTAGATCGTCGTATAAAAGAGAAACACTTTTAATCAACATTGATACTTTATTGTTCTGAACTGTACAACGGTCGATACAAAAGTGAGTCTTTCTTTGGAAATCCCCGACGTAGGAAACGTCACTTGTCAATCGAACAATTCACAAAGAAGAGGTAGATGATAAATTAAATAATATACGTGCTTATAATAGATTACTCATATTCGCCCATGAACATCTACAACACCAGAGATGTTGTAGATGCGTTGCCAACCTAGAGGATACAGATGGAAGGGCAGGACAATGTATATAGTCCGCTATCGGAACCACCACATTTTGGGGAAAGGATGGGTGGGAAAGGGGAAAACCTGGCTTATATATACTCATAGAGTTATATTTCCTCTTTCGTGTGTTCCTCCATATAACATGACATTGGGGAAGTGACTTGTGCTCAACTGGCACGTTCAAAGCGCCATAATAAAAGAATTAAACTGAACTGAGGTATAACTTATATACAGCTATGAAAAGAATATATCATAGTAAGAGTCGGATACCGAAATTGAAGCTAAAGCGGACGTGGACCACCTTTCGTCTTTCAAAGTTACATTTATTTGACTATTATGCAAGAAATACAATATACTACAATGTTTTGCCATTTTTATGTTTGTGTACTTCGTCTTGATTTTTAATAAGTGTTTTGTCCTTTTAGGTTTTACAGTAAAAGTCTATGAACAGCTTAAAAAATATAGCACCGTGTAACGTTATAAGGACTCTATAGGTAAGTGGAAAATTACATTTGTAGAACAAGCTGACTGCAGACTGTAAGCCGCCTAGCGTGAATTGTATCTGAAAGGAAACCAGAAAGAAATATTTTATAAATATTTTTAAAGTAAGTATTATTTAGTATTTTCATTACCTGGAGTGGGAATCGAACCTGTCACAATCGAACAACCTGTCGCGTTTACTGTAAACGCGTCAGGCACAGCGAATACATGAGGCACAAGCCTCTGCGTCACGTCAGGCGTTAATTCGGCGGAAAGTGTGGAATGGAAATGTTGATAGAGAATGGAGTGTCTTAACACTACCTGGTCTACCATTCGTTCTATAAAATCGTGATTATTTTTACCAATTGTAACATTGTAAGATACTTCTTCCACCACAATATTTTTTTATACTTGTCACCGAGACCGGATAGCAAATAATAAAAGTACATAACAGCGTGAACAAAAGAATTAACATGTCCTATTATGATGCTCTGGCCATCTGGAAACAAGAAATAAAATAATGAAAATTTTTAGAAATAACAGGAAATGAAATTATTCATTTATTGGGTTGGGTAACAAGGCAAACCACGGCGTTGAGTCCCGCCATTCAGCACGCAATGCCTCAATTCGCCGGAAAGTGGGGAACGGAAAGTCTTAACACTAGGTTCCCTCTATCTACCCTGATATATGCGGGAAACAGCAGCTAGTTATGCGTTATACATTTGAAATGTGCTAATTAAGTACTTTCATTTGGTACCCCACATGGTACCCTGATGGGTTTTTGTTTTTATTCATGACGTAATTGCCTCTAGAGGGCGCCAAAGGGAATTAAAAGTGACTTCTCATATCTAAACCTTGGAACCTAATTAACCCTACTAAGACAAAGGGCGGCGTTAAGTTCCGCCACTTAGCACACAATGTCTCGAATTCGGCCGGAAAGCGGCGAAACGAGTGTCTTGACTCTGATTATCCTTTTATGCGGGATAAAACATGAAACTATTTTGTTTAAATATTGAAAGTGGATGAAATACGCTTCAAGAAACATAGTCGATAATAAGTGAATTACGCCTGTCTTGGCGCCGAGGCATAAACGTGTGACTGTAAACGCGACAGGTTGTCGGTTTGATTACCACTCCAGGAAATGAAAACTAAATAATATTTAGTATTTTCACTTCCTCGGTCTGGTAACAAGGCAAAGCGCGGCGTTGAGTTCCGCCACTCTGCACGCAGTGCCTCGATCCGGTGGAAAGTGTGGAACGGAAATGTTGTAAGAGAACGGAGTGCCTTAACACTAGGTTCTCAGGTTTTCTCTGCCTACCCTGCAGCTGATACAGCGTGAAGCTAAAGAAAAAAAGGAAGAAAAAAAGTGAATTACCTGGAACATACGTGTTACCAATCCAACCTGTGAAAGACATAAAACTATGATGGTATACATGTAGTAATGTAATCTGCCTCTCAGATTTCCTCAGTACGAAAAACAGAGTGTCCATAAAATCTATCAACTTAACCATATAATACAGATGAACGCTTGGCAATATCTGCAATGTCATTTAAAAATAAATAATATAAAAAAATATTAAAAAATACTTTAAAAAAGAAGCTTTTTAAGTAATTTATTGACATCATGAAGCCCACGCGATTTTTATTATTTTTTAGCCAATTTTTTTCACAATAACTTACATACATACGAGTACATAGCTTCACGCTGTATCCCGCAAATAGCAGGGTAGGCAGAGGGAACCTAGTGTTAAGACGCTCCGTTCGCCACTTTCCGCTGAATTGAAGCATTGCGTGCTGAGTGGCGGAACTCAATGCCGCGCTTTGCCTTGTCACCAAACCCAGAAAATGAAAAATTCCATTTCCTGGAGTGGGAATCGAACCCACAACCTGTCGCGCTTACAGTCGCACGCTTGTGCCTCTGCGCCACGACAGGCGCACAATAACTTAATTTCCTATTTTTAGTCGTTGTTGTTGTTGTTTTTTTTTTAATAAGCATATTATATTTTATAGCATTATTATCGGTTCTCGGTAAGTATGAAAAAATTCAAATTAGTCCGACATTTTGAAATTGGTCAAAATCACGGCCACAGTTACATAGAGTCGAAGCAAATAAAAGCGAGTTAATATAACTTACTATTACTTACTTAACTTCACGCTTTATCCCTAGCGGGGTAGTCAGAGAGAACGGAGCGCCAAACGCTACTGTGTTCTCGAAGGTCAACCGAGATCTCCCATTACCTCTCTTGCCGCTCACCTTTGCTTCATATATCTTTCTTACCATTCTTTCATCACTCATCCGATCAGTCATCATCATCATCAGATCAGTTTTGATAATAATCTTTATATCAAATGATTAAGTTATAACCTTAATATCAACCAAGATTAAAAAAAAAGAAAGTTGACTTATTAAAAAAATATATTACGAATAACGCAAAAACTGCACGATAAATGTAAAACAAATTTAAATAACACCACATTAGAAGTGTCATATATAAATATCATAGTAAATAGATGGTCAAAGATTGTTGTTTAGTTAGTACGTACTTATTTGCTTTTTTCTTTGAAAATTCTTTGAAAATAAAGTGAATTAAGTGGGTATGTTGGAATTTTGTATGACAAGTTTAGTTCATGTTCTTGCTACAAAGCGAATACAATACCTATTAAGAACTCAATTGTTTTATTTACATTACGTATATTATAAGAAACATTAGCTATCATATAAAAAAAATATCATCAAAATCGGTTCACCCAATAAAAAGTTATGCGGTAACACATAAAAAATAGAGTCAAATTTACAACTACCCCCTTTTTTTAAGTTGGTTAAAAATCATATAAAATCACTATTTTTAAAGTTTATACTTTTTAAGTTATCTTAAAAACATTTGCATCAATTCAGTCGTCGTGTAAAAAAAATCATAAATTTCAGAAGAACTAACCTGAGCAAGTCTTTCGGAGTTAGGATCTTCCATGCTTGCACATCGATAATCGAATTCTTTTGAATAAATATATTTTGAGCTCTGTAAATAATAAAATTTTGGCATTTTTTTTTAGCTTCACGCTGTTGTTGTTTCCGCATATAGCAGGGTAGGCAGATGGAACCTGAGAACTTAGTGTTAAGATACTCCATTCTCCACTTTCCACCGAACTGAGGCATTATATGATGAGTGGCGGAACTCAACCCCGCGCTTTGCCTTGTTACCAAACCCAGGAAATGAAATACTAAACTTTTACATTTCCTGGAGTGAGAATCGATATATTCACTTACTTCGTGTCCATAGCGTGTGTTGAGTGGCGGAACTCAACCCCGCGTTGATTTCAACAGATGTGTGGTTACATAGGTTTCATAATATGTGAACGCGACAGGTTGTGGGTTCAATTCCCACTCCAGGGCGAAATAATATTTAGTATTTTCATTTCTTCGCTCTTGTAACAAGGCAAAGTGCGGCGTTGAGTTGCGCCACTCAGCACGCAATGCCTCATTTCAGTGGAAAGTGGGGCACGGAAATGTTAAAAAAGAACAGAGTGACTCAACACTAGGTTCTCTGGTTCCCTCTGCCTGCTATGTGTAAAAAAAAATTACAAATTTTCCTACACATTTCCAATATTACCTCAAAAAATATATAAATGTTGATTAATATTTGGAATATATTGTATATTATGATAACATTTTTTAATTCGAATGGTTTTCTATGTTTCATTAACGCAGGTCCCAATTTTAAACAGAAGACGTTGTAAATGATAAGTATTAAGACAAGTTTATATGGTTGGCCAACAAGAAACCAATTTTTAGTCATTGGATCTGAAAAAGAAAAAAAAATAGTATTAGAGAGAATTGAAAAAAACATTAGCAAGTAACAAAATTCAAATATATCGAAGAATTCATATTATATAACATGTCAGACAAAAACGCAACGTGTTAACCTTATTGTATTCAATCAAAGGTTAAAAGATCAAATTCATAGTTCTTTGTCTTATTTAAAAAAAAACGGTTTTGTTTTACATATTACTATTTTAAGCAAATCAACAACAATCAACATACAGAGAATGAAAATATTTTTTTGCTGTTTTACGCTTTTTCCCCGCACGGAGAACTTAGTGCTAAGACTCTCCATTCTACGCTTCCAAGCGAATTGAAGACGCTTTGTATGATCAGAGTAGAAAATGAAAATAATTTAAATGTAATTATTATAGTCGTGGCGCAGAGGCATAAGCGTTCGACTGTAAACGCGGCAGGTTGTGGGTTCGATTCTTACTCCAGGAAATGGAAATTTTAATTTCCTGGGTTTGGTAACAAGGCAAAGCGTGGCGTTGAGTTCCGCCACTTAGCGCAAAGTGGGGGCATGAAGCTAAAAAAAAGATTTGAAAGTATTTGTAATAGCCAATAAAAAAAAATTGATTTTCCATTTTGATTTTAAGCAAGAACGAAAAAAAGAACAAGCTCACATAATTTGAGCACGTCGAATGTTTGAGTGATGATGAAATGGTAAGAAAATAAATAATGGAAATGTAAGTGGTAATTAAGATATTCCAGGAAATGTTAGTATTTTCATTTCCTGGGTTTGATAACAGCAAAGCGCGGTGTTGAGTTTCCGCCACTCAACACGCAATGCCTCAATTTGGCGGAAAGTGGGGGGAACGGAATTGTTGAAGAGAACGGAGTGTCTTAATACTAGGGTTCTCAGGTTCCTCTGCCTACCCTTCTATATGTGGATAGCGTGAAGTTAAAAAAAATTAATAATGCATTTTTTTTCTTGTTATAATTTAAGCTAAAATCTATATATTTTTTTTATGAGAAATTATAATGATGATGAATTACATGGATTTGCATAGTAGTATAGGAGGTATAGATTGGCAGTATTTATTATTGTAAGAATATTACTGTGAGTATTTTCTTTAAAATAAGACTTACTAGCTTATGATTTTTTTTGTCTTTCTTACGCCTCCGACATGAGGATCGGAGACCTTGTTTACTTTATATTTTTCCACTAATTGTTTTATTTTTAATATTGAGTAATTATACTATAATATATTCTTTATTGCACTTGAAAATACAAACAACATAATGTTGCTGAGAGTAGTAGGTTAGAAACTGTACTTATCGATATAAGAGATATCTTACAGCCAACCGTTAGATGGATTAAAGAAATATATATGGATGACAAACACTTTCGAATCTTTTAGCTTCATCCAGCTCCCACTTTGTGCTGAGTGGCGGAACTCAACGCCGCGCTTTGCCTTGTTACTAAACCAAGAAATTAAAAATTTCCATTTCCTGAGTAAGAATCGAACCCCAAACCTGTCGCGCTTACAGTCGCACGCTTATGCCTCTGCGCCACAACTATTATAATTATATTTACTTATCTAAACATGTAACTTATATAAAATACAATATTTAGTTATTTCTATCAAATATCTATATAAACTTTTTTATTTATGTTTTAATTTTCTGGTTACACATAAAATTTTCTGTGTTCCCGGACAATTTTCTATTTTCCCGATTAACAAATCTTACTATCTATTCTACGTACTAGTTCTAATTTATACTTTGTTTTTTCAATTTTTACATATTTTTGAGTTTCATCCTATCCAATTACTTATGTTTCTATAAAAACTGCCTAACTACGAGGTGTGTTCAAAAAGTAAGGTGATCTCTAAATTTGGCGGGCAACGTAATTGATTATCGATTTTTATTTTGGTGTTATGTTGGCACACTCTTCCCGGAACATCTGTACCAAGTTTCAAGTGTATAGCATTTTGGTTTGGTTGGGAGAGGTGTAAAGGTTATAAGTGTTTTGCGTGCTCGGCGATTTCTTGCTATCGAAAAATATGGATTTGCATCAAATTTTTGTGTAAAATCCGGAACACTTAAAAAATGTTGACAGTGGCATACGGTGAAACTGTTCTGAGTAAAAAATGTTTACAAGTGGTACAAACTCTTCCAAGATGGCTGAAGATGCCAATGACGAGCCTTCGTCTGACGCCCAAGCACGTCAACAACTGATGAAAACGTTCAAGCAGTGAAGAAAATTGTTCTGGAAAATCGTCGAATCACTATCAGAGAAGTTGCTGAGGATGTTGGTATATCGCTTGCCTGCCATGCCAATTTTTTCTAACGTTTTGGGGCATGAGACGTGTGTCAGCGAAGAGTTCCGAAATTGCTCATCATTCATCTTTACAGGAGATTTTTTGGCCAAAAAACAACACCACAATCATGCCTCAGCCAATTATATTCGCCGGATTTGCCCCATGTGACTTTTTTTCTTTGTTCCCAAAACTAAAGAGACCTATGAAAGGATTTTGAGATTTGCAACGATTGAAGAGATAAAGACTGCATCGCTGGAAGAGCTCAAGGCTATACCGAAAGTGCTTATGAGAAGTGCTTTGACGATTGGAAAACTGCTGGCATAAGTGTATTGTATCTGAGGGATTACTTTGAAGGGGACAACATAAATATTGATAAATAAATAAATATTTTTTTCTTAAAATACAAAGTCACCTTACTTTTGAACACACTCGTACTATTCCTTATCGTATTTTTCTTTCTAAATGCTACTCTGCTATATAATAGACGGGATAAGCAATCTATATATAATTATGCCGCCATCACATATATGAATGCTACTTTTTTATTTCCTTACTATTATTACTTGCAATACACCCAAGACAATTCACGAACAAGTACAATTTCTGACCAATACAAAACACAAAAATACAGGACATACCAAAAACAAAACACAAAACAAGAACCCAATATTCAGACCTGCCCACCAACAACGCCCCGGACGTATCCCCTTTAACCTTTTATGATGTTTTTTATCAGCATATCGAGCACGTGTTTGTAAACTAACGAAATGGGTATGCTGGGGAGCATCGCGGATTATTAGCAGCGTTAAATAAGTAAAATGATATTAAATTGCAGTTTCTTTAAATAATATTGCGAAGTCCAACATGAAGGACTGTGTCCGGAGGTACCCAGCAGCTTAGTGTCTGGGGCTATCCGACTGTCATCATGCAACATTTTAAATAGAGCACTCCAAATGTACAAGAATTGTTATAAATGCTATTACAATCTTTTTTTTTTTTTTATACCACGACGGTGGCAACAAGGCATACGGCCCACCTGATGGTAAGTGGTTACCGTGGCCTATGGACGCTTGCAACACCAGGGGCATCACTTACGCGTTGCCGACCCTTCAAAAACCTATTTATTCCCCTTTTGAAGAACCCCATATTGTAGCCCTGTGGGAAAACCTCGGCAGGGAGATCATTCCACAATTGGAGAGTCCGCGGAAGAAAGTTCCTTTGAAATCAAACTGTTCGGGACCATTTAGGCTCCAAAGTGTGAGCATGAACTCCCTGTCGATGGCGAGCGGTGCGATGGTGGCAATCTATAAATATATTAAATTCACTAAAACTCTGAATAGAAAACAAGTATAAAAACTTACTTATTGTATTTAATAACCACCAACGAAACAGGAGCGATGATTTTTTTTAAAAGAAAATAAAACATTCTCTCACAACTAATTTACGAAAAGGTATCTTTACAATAACTCTTTGTCTTAGCAATGCGTTTAGTTTCTTAGAAATTGAAATATCCGGGGCTACCCGCCGTTCACCTATATGTTTTTTTTATTGAGTGCTAGTGTAATAATGTATTTATGAAAAAATTAAATTAATTAATAGTATTTACATGTCCTGTGTGATGTCCTGGTGGTCCACTATCGCTAGAGACCTAGAACAAGAGGGGTTGCCTGAACCGACAACCCAGGACCGCACGTCTTGGCGCAGAAGAGTAAGGAGACCCGACCCCAAATAATGGGATAAGGGGTAGAAGATGAAGAAATGTCCTATGTGAGATTTGAACAATTGTAAAATACTAATAATAATATAATACTCACGAGCTAGCTCTTCAAATAAGTAGTTATAGCCCTCAGACATATATTGCACTAGACCAGCCATATTGACGTTGTTTTATTAGATTCCTATTCAACACCTAATCGAAAGTGTCTGAAACACTGTATGTTTCGCAAATATATTTTTGACTTTTTAGAGTTCTGTAGGATAATCTGAAAATACTTAAAAAAACAGTACGAAAATTATTTCCGTACAAAGGGTAAAATAAACACACACAAATTCCACTAGAATAAGTATAATGAAAGAGCGAGACCAGGCGAGTTTTAACGAACATATGATAACTATCAAAGAATGGTATTGTTTTTATAATCAACACGCTTAATTTAACCGGAATTAAATTAAAAGCATAGATTTTTTTGTGTTGATCTATTTATGAGAAGAAACTCCTTAGCAATCCATGGATTCACCGTGCGGGTGCCGGGCCCATCGCGTTGCAGAGAGGAGTCTGGAGAGTGCCAGGGATTTACATCATAAGTGTAGGTTTAAGGGGCCCCTTCAAAATGCGCATTAACGGTCACCTCCACTGTCCTCGCTCCTTACTCTACCTAACCAAATTTGAAATGAATTCTATCTTATTAATATTACAAATGCGAAAGTTAGGGCCAAGTTTGTTATTTTTTACGCAAAAATTAAAAAAACGTAAAAACTACTGAACTGATTAAAATAAAACTTTACAATATTATAGGTATAAATAATATATTAGAATAATATAAAATAAACAATTTTTATTTATTTTTAGATTTTTAATACTTTAGCCATAATATAATCATAATATAACCATAATGTCAAGAAAATCCCAAGAAAATGTTTCCTGAGAGCTATTTTGGCGTGAGCTGTCTAAGCCGTGGGAGATTCATTGTTTTTATTTTCTTTCCGCTTCACGCTGTATCCCGCACATAGATGGGTAGGCAGAGGGAACCTGAGAACCCCGTGTTAAGACACTCCGTTCTCTTTTAACATTTCTGCTCCCCACTTTCCACCGAATTGAGGCATTGCGTGCCGAGTGGCGGAACTCAACGCCGCGCTTTGCCTTGTTACCAGAGTGAGGAAATGAAAATACTTAATATCTATTATGTACCTACTAAGAAAGGTTAACCGCATGCTCCTCATGCGTCCTCATGCATCCTCCCTACGGAACAGTGGCAAAAATTTTAATTAGGCAAGCCTGTAAATTTAGAGCAGCCAAGAGGTATATATTTAGCGAAGTCGGTACATATATTTAGGGATCGAATTTTGGTGATGACCTTTTTTTAGGGGGTTTTAGATAACAAGCTCTGACGGCTTGTTTTTTTTTTAATTTTATACCCAACATTTTTCTGGCGACCTTTTTTTTAGATCCCACACCTGTTTTGACCTTGTATTTTGCAAACTTAATTGCAATTGAAGCTTAAAAATTAAGGTAAGCCGATTTCCCAACGGCTTGCCTTAATTTTTAAGCCGTGTTCTATGGGCGCCTGGCTACTGCTACGGAACCTTTTTTGACATTCAAGGAAACCGCAGTCACTATATGCAATACATGTATTAACATGTTTATTTCTAATTTTTAATCCAAGTTTAAAATTAATGTCATTATAATTTAAGTAAATTTATGTGCTTAGAGCACTTTAAAAAATAAACCTGATTTAAATATAAAATTATATAATTTAAATTTAAGAACACAGTCACACAGTGATACTGGAGGAAAGTGATGTAAAAAACATGAGAACCATATGTGAGGTTAATGGCTGTGGAAGAGGTGAAAAAAGTACGCAGGGATCGTAGCGTTTGGCGCTCCGTTCTCCCTGACTACCCACCTAGGGATAAAGCGTGAAGCTAAGTTAGTAGATTATAACGAATAACTCAAAAACTATTCATTGGATTTTAACTAAATTTAAATGGGACCACAAAAGAAGCACCAGCTATAAAATAAGAATCAACAATATTACATCACCATTATAAAGTTATGCGATAGCACATATAAAAAAACAGGACGCAATGCCTTAATTCGGCGGAAAGTAGGGAACGGAGCGTCTCAACACTAGGTTATCTGGTTCCCTCTCTTGCTCTGCCTATCCTGCTATATGCGGGATACAGCGTGCAGCTAAAAAAAAGAAACAGTCGAATTGAGAATCCCCTTTTTTTTAAGTCGGTTAAAAATATAAAGCATGCTTACATTGAGCTTAGAAATCTAAAACAAGTAACTGGCAGTATAAGACGTCCTAATTCATGATTGGTGTCCAGCATTGCTGACGTTGACTGACGCTGACGGGGCTGACGTGATGTATCTTAATACATTCCAATTGATATATTTGTTGGATATTTACTTTGATCTCTTAGAAATACACTCAAAATTACTCAATTTTGGATCGGCTCGGAATCGGCTGGTTGGACTCTCATAAAGGACTTTTTTTTTAACTTCGCGCTGTATCCCGCACGTAGCAAGGTAGGCAGAGGGAACCAGAGGACCTAGCGATAAGACACTCCGTTCCCTTTTAACATTTTCGTTCCCCACTTTCCGCAGAACTGAGGCGTAGCGTGCTGAGTGGTGGAACTCAACTGAGAGGGTGTCGAGGGTGGCTGTCGCAAGAGCGATTTCTGCGGGATTCGAACCTCGATTTACGACCGTCGAGCGGGTGAGATACTAGTAGAGATTAATAACCTTTTTGAGCAACGGGCCCATAATTTTTTTTTAATTTTATGGCGAACCAAAACCTAATATAAAAACCTCATTTTGTAATAGTATTTTAAACTATATTCATAAGTTTAAAGAAAAATAATAAAGCTTATTATATAAGCTGGATAATTTTTGTAACACAAATTATTTGAACGTTTGGAGGTCCGTATAAAATGAATAAGCAGGTTGTGGGTCTATTTTTTAGGACACTACTACAATATAGCTTTTTTTTTAGCTTCACGCTTTCCGCATAAAGCAGAGTACGCAGACTCCAGACAGGGAACCCTTTTTTTTTTATTTTTTTTTTTATGGAAAGGACAAGGCAAACGAGCTTTCGGGTCACCTGATGGTAAGTGATCCCCGCCGCCCACGGCCCCGTGTAACACCAGAGGAGCTAACCTGAGAACCTAGTGTTAAAACACTCCGTTCTCTTTCAACAATTCCGTTCCCCACTTTCCGCCGGATCGAGGCATTGCGTGCTGATGGCGGAACTCAACGCCGCGCTTTGCCTTGTTACCAAACCCAGGAAATTAAAATATTACATTTCCTAGAGTGGGAATCAAACCCATAATCTGTCACTTTTATAGTTGCAGGCTGGTGCCTCTTTGCTATGACAGATGTTCTATAATATAGTATTAACATTATATACAAAATATTTGTCACGTCTATTGCCAACGTCCATACTACGTTGAATACACCGGTTCTCGTCCGATCACCGAAGTTAAGCAACATCGGGCGCGGTTAGTACTTGGATGGGTGACCGCCTGGGAACACCGCGTGACGCGTTGGCTTTTTTGCACTTTTTGTTAACGATGATCACAGAAAGTTCTAATATATTTTTTTTTTATGGAAAGGACAAGGCAAACGAGCGTTCGGGTCACCTGATGGTAAGTGATCCCCGCCGCCCACGGCCCCGTGTAACACCAGAGGAGCTACAGGTGCGTTGCCGGCCTTTGAGGTGGAAGTAGGCGCGCTTTTTGAAGGTACCCATTTCGTATCGACCTGGAAAAACTGCCGCAGGTAGGCCATTCCACAGTTGAGTGGCACGTGGAAGGACATTCCTTCGAAACCGCACAGTACTGGAGTGCCACGCATCCAGGTGGTGAGGATGGTATTTAAGCTTGTGGCGTACTGTGCGGTTTGAAAATCCTGCGGCAGGAATCAGGTCAAACAATTCCCCAGAACACTCCCCGTGATATATGCGATACAGAACGCACAACGAGGACACGTCTCTACGCAACGCCAAAGTGTCAATAATATTAACATATACCGATAGATGGCGCTGGCGTATTATATGCTTAAATTTAAAATGACCACAAATAAAAAATATATAAAAATATTTTTATTGTAAAAATAGAACCTTTATATTTTTATTATTCAATTCGGCGGAAAGTGGAGAACGGAATTGTTGTAAGAGAACGGAGTGTCTTAACACTAGGTTCTCAGGTTCCCTCTGATACTGTGTGAAGCTATGTATGTATGTATGTAAATTAAATAAATTTTAATAATTACTATTGAATAACACTTAATTTTTTTTTTTTTAATTAATACTACATTTTTTTTTATTTTTCTTAAATTAGCGCCATCTGTATACAGATACCTGTATTAGTGTAAATTATAGAAACTACGTCATTCCTTATAAAAGTTGATACACATAGCAAGAGAGGGCGCTATTTGAAATTAATTTAAAAGAAATACAGCTACTAACTTAACTAACTATTGTCAAAATATTCCATATATAATGGAAGTCATTGGACGATATTTATAATTTAGTAATAAAGATTTTAATAAAATAATTATAAAGAAAAAAAACCCGACTGAACCAATTCTTCAAATTTAGGAAGCAAATACGAACAAAGTAAGCTATAAAAGCTAGTTATGTGTTATATATTTGAAATGTGCTAATTAAATCCTTCCATTTGATACCCCACCCATAAACGAGTTTTTGTTTCTATTCATGTCGTAATTGCCTCTAGAGGGCGCCGTATTGAATTAAAAGTAACCTATCTAACGTCACCTTAATTATATAATTCGGTCCAGGAGTTTGGAAGGTATAAGGTAATAAAGAATATTACAAATATACATGATACGCGCGAAAATCATACCCTCCTTCTGACAGTCGGGTAAAAAGAAAACTGATTTCAAAGAAAATCCATTAAAAAGTTCATTTATTACATACAACTCAAAAACAATTAGTCAGATCTAAAAAAATAATCATGAAAATCAAAATTGGTCACTTAGTAAAAAATTATGCATACATAAAAAAATGCAGTCGAATTAAGAACCTTTTCATTTTATTAAAGTCCTTAAGACAATGGTCTTTAATACTGGAGGAAGGTCACGTAAAAAGCATGAGGACCCCCCCTTTTTCAATGAGGACTTGAGGAATGTAATTGATGGGCTTTGCTGGATAGATTTATATAGGATGTCCCAAAATTAATGCAAGATTTGACTTTGCCGCAATTTGTGCAGTGAAGTGTTGGCAACCCTGAAAAAAAAGCAATTTGACAGCATAGGGTTAGCATAGCAGTATAGGGTTATTAAAAATGGAGCGTTACACGATAGAACAACGTGTCTAAATAAAATAAATAAATAAATCAGTAAATAGTGAAAGCTTAGCGGCTGCAGTTCGAATTCAAATCAAAAATATGCATGAATAATGATTTATGAATTATGTGTAATATATAAAAAGAAACTACCAAAAAGATTTTTTTTTAAAAAGCAGAACGTGTCTTTGTACCTCTCTTAACGAAAATTACGCGGACGAAGGAGCATAAAATTTGGCACACTTATAATTTATATAGAGAAGAAGTGCAGAATGATATTTTTTTTTAAATCAAGCACAAAAAGCATATTAAATTAATAAAATAAACATACACTACCATGCATTTGAATTTCATTTTTTCGCATAGCAGGGACTACCCTGCTATGCGCTCTGACTACAGAGAGAACCTAGTGTCAAAACACTCTGAACGACTGAGACTGCTGTCTGCCCAAATTCGAGATATAATTATTTAATTTAATAAACTAGCAATTTTAATCTAATTCCAAAGTAATAATTAAGCTTGGAAATATTCCAAATAAATTAAAGATTTGACTAACTTCTACAACGAGATTGTGGATGCTGAGCAACGTTCTAGAGTTAACAGATTTATAACTAAATTCAATTTATAGAGGGTATTTCAAATTACTTGAAAGTTAAAAATTTTTTAGAGAAGTCTGCCTTCTTATAACTAAGTTACGAGATTTTTGATTTTCTTGATTTTTATACATATTATTATTATTTTTTACGAACGCCTGTCATGGCGCAGAGGTACAACCGTAAATGCGACAGGTTGTCGGTTCGATTCCCACTCTCAGAAATGGAATTTTTCATTTTCTGAGTTTGGTAACAAGGCGAAACGCGACGTTGTCTTCCGCCACTCAGCACGCAATGCCTCAATTCGGCAGAAAGTGGGGAACGGAGTGTCTTAACACTAGGTTCCCTCTGCCTACCATGCTATATGCGGGATACAGGGTGAAGCTATGTATGTATGTATTTTTTTTTGTAAGCTAAGGAACCAGTGTACCCTCCGACACGACACTCCGTTCTCTTTTTTCTTTTACATCTATTAAATGAAACTATTTTAACCGGATTGATCGCGTAGATTTAGGTAGTACCTGTGATCACGGACTATAGTAAAGTGTTTGAAACGTCGGGTTCCCAAAAATGTATTTCCGAATACTAAAATAACATGATTAATCCGGTTTACATAGTATACTTATAAGAAGTCTCCCAAATTTGAAAATAAATATACTTATTTTGAAATTTTGGACGCAGAGAGAGAGAGACTCACACTGTGAAGGGGAGCGAGTTTTAAAGGGCCCCTTAAATCTACATATGGGTGGCAAACTTTAAATTCTGTTCTGAGCTCCGTTCTTTGCTATTGCAAACTATGAACATTTGATAGAGGCCCATAATGATGGGCCCGATATCTTCACAGTGAATCTATGGACTGATAAGATTTTTTTTTCATGAATTGACTTTATTACATAAATACATATATATTACATATATATGTATGTATCATATATATGTATATCAAAAAGAAAATATAATTATGTAGGTATATATTTTTTTACAGTTTCAGACTCCTTTTTTCACAGCAAGGTAGGCAGAAAATCTAGAATCAAGACACTCGGATCTCCGTTTTCCACCTGAATTCAAAACGTTTGTGTTTTAGTGACGGAGCTCAACGCCGCGCTTTGTCTTACCAGAGAGGAAGGATCAAAATTATTTAAATATTGTCACGACCACGAGTGTGAATCAAGCTTGCAACCAATCGCGTGTGTACAGTCGCTGTGCCACTCAGCCACCATCGCCTTTTAGTGCCACATACACATATGTATAATAAAGTGTAACTCCTCAACAAAAATAATAGCAAAACACACAACGCAAACTTTTGCTAACACAAAACGTATAGGCGCAAGTAGATAAACGTTCTTCCTACACATATTATTAGATCTTCAATGCCCTTTTTCATTGTTTACGATTCCATTTAGTTCCCGCCGGGTGTGATAATGTAAATTCCTTAATCCCCCCGCGCTTGGAATATAGGACTTTATCCTATTACAGTGAGAAATTTTGACGTGATTATGTAACGCTTGGTATGATGTAAACGGGACGTAAATAAGCAGCTTATGAGGAAAAAGCTATGTATGTGTTATATATTTTTTTAATGTTTTTAATTAGAGACTTGTACAGTGGGACAGGGTTAGACTGTAAACGCGGATTGTAGGTTCGATTCCCAGTTGAAAGAATAGTTACATTTAAAACTATTTTCAAGCCTGGTAATACAAAGCACAGTATTGAGTTTCATTATTTAACACGCAATGTGTTCAGATGGAAAGCGGGGAACCAAATATCTTGGTTTATTCTGTCTACCAAGCAATGGGGGAGCATGAAGCTTTTTTTTATTTCCTAATACAAGCGCATTGGTAATTCTAACTACGTTCATATAACTTAATGACAAATATATACAGTATTATAATTAATTATCCTGCTTCATATTCCACATAGCAGAGTAGCCACAAAGTGAGTATTAGGATGTTAAACGGGAGTACAGTCACTGTTCCACTATGCCACGTTGGCCTTCTCGTGGTAACGTTTCTTAAAACTTTGGTTTAGCAGAGCCTGGAAATAAAAATGATTTAATTATTCTCCTGAGTGTAAATCGAACCCACAACCATCGCGTTTATTTCTTCCACTGCACCAAAATTACCCCTAAAATAACTTCTTCATATAACTTCAAGAAATAACTATTAAATGCATATTAGTATTCTCTTGTAAATTTAATCTAATTGTATTTATTTTATACTTGTACTGAGTTATAAATATATTTTTACAACTTTATGTTTTTACGCGTATAGGTTAGGTAAAGTGAACCTGTCTAGTACATACATACATAGCTTCACGCTGTATCCCGCATATAGCAGGGTAGGCAGAGGGAACCTAGTGTTAAGACACTCCGTTCCCTACTTTCCGCCGACTTGAGGCATTGCGTGCGGAGTCGCGTAACTCAACGCCGCGCTTTGCCTTGTTAACAAACCTGGAAATGAAAAAATCCAATTCTTGGAGTGGGAAACGAACCCACAACCTGTCGCGTTAACAGTCACACGCTTGTGTCTCTACGCCACGACTGGCAGAAATACCCTAAAATAGCTTTCTACCCTCAAAGTTATACAAAACCAATATATACATTAAAACCAGGAAAATTTGAAAGCTTCAACAAATTTACATCATCAATACATCTTTGAAACGATAAATTTCCACTTGTCACAGGACTCCTTGAAGAAAATCGCTCTGAATAATAGATGAACTGGCGACGTACTAAATGAGGGGAGCGGGCAAAGGCCGCGGGTACGTTATTAATCTGTTAGTCTGTTTGTAAGTGAATATGAATTATATTATATATTGCTAGTCGTAGTGACGTTATCTTCTCTCGTTCTCTTCTTTGCACTTGAATCAGTAATTGAATCTTTTTTGACAGTTTAAAAGTGTTAATCACACACTTAGGAAACGAAAAAAAAATTTATTTATTTATTTATTTATTTATTTGGATCACCAAAACAGCGAACACTAACACATTTAAAAAAACAAACAATATCCTTAAAATAATTACAAAATCCGCCGCAATTGTAGGTGATGACGGCATGCGTATCTAACACCTACAATATTAGTATTGTATTTTAATATATTTAAAACAAAAAAGAAACAAACAATTTAAATTACAAAAAATACAAAAATAAAATAAAACTGCAAAAAATAAAGAAAATTAACATAATCAGAATTGAATTGAATTGAATTGAATTAGACAACGTTAGACAACGTAACGTAAGTTCTCTTTCAGTTCCCCACGTTTAAAAAAGTGGGGAACTGAAAGAGAACGGAGTGTCTTAACACTGGATTCTCAGGTCCTGCTTTGTGCGGGATACAGCGTGAAGCTAAAAAAAGACTACATTAGCTAAATTTAAAAACCACTTCAGAAACACCAGCTATCATATTTAAAAAAATAACATCAAAATTGGTTCACCAAGTAACTCACATAAAAAAATACAGCCATATTGACAACCTGCTTTATTGAAGTCGGTTAAAACATCATACAAACAATTCGACCTGTCACATTTGACCACTTAGTTCACTTATACGTTAATCACACAATCAATCAGTATTTACGTCATATTATGTATTATTCATAGTATGGGCATTTGCAAGCCAAATCTTTAATTATGGGCACGGATTAGTTGATCAACTAGTGGTTAGCTTTATTGGTATAAAAAATTATTTAATTTATACCGCATAGCAGGGCAATTAAAGAGAACCTTTTGTTAAGACGCTCCGTTAGCTGCTTTTCATATGTATCAAGATATTGTTGAGTGGCGGAACTCAACGCCGCGTAATATCTTAACAGAGCAGATAAATAAAAAAATGGAAATAATTTAAGTATAATGTTACCCCCGAGTGGGAATTGAACTCACAACCTCGTGTGCACTGTGATAAGTTAACAAATGTTTTAATATTTGCTTAGTGTGACACACTTATAATATAAATATTTAAAAACTTTAAAAACCATGACTTTAGTGGGTTAAAATGTTTTTAAAATTGAATATAATTGAAAAACGGAATATCCTATCAACCTACTCCGCTAAATACGACCGATGAGTAAACATATAAAGGCATATTTTTATTAAACAAATATAATTAATTTTTGTTCCTAAGCGGCGGAATTCAACGTCATGCCCTATCTTATTAAAATGCAGATATGAAAATAATTTTAAAATAATAATTTCTCGACTGATTTGAACCCAAAAGACTTCCATTTACAGGCAGATACCGCCACTACACCACAATAACCTCAATTGATAATCAATTCCTATCTCCCACAAATATTACAAAACCAAACAATAATTTTAAAAATATCTACAATAAGAATATAGGAACGAAAACAAAATAAACGGATGAGAATCCTGATAAAATCTTATACTCAACTAACCAATTAAAGTAAATATATTTTCTTGTTTTCTTGTTTTCCTTTAAACGTTGTATAAAATTTTGATAGAATCGAAGAATGGGGGTAGCAAAACAAGTCACTGCACCGGACTAAGACTGAGTAATCCTTGGTTATTTCTATATGAAGGCTTATTCTGGACTTTTATTATTGTAAAATCCCTTTTTACGAAAATCACGCGGACGGAGGAGCATGACACTTGGCACACTTATAGTTTATATAGAGAAGGAGTGCAGAATGCTAATATTTTTTTAAATAATGCATAAAAAGTATATTAAATTAATAAAATATATGTTGCACACACTACCATGGCTTGACATCCATGTTTATATAAAATGACATATACATAGACAACGCATTTTTAACGCGTCAACGGGAACTCTGACATATATAATTGAATAATTCAAGCCTGTCGTAGCGCAGAGGCACAAGCGTGCGACTGTAAGCGTGACAGGTTGTAGATTCAATTCCCTCTTCGGGAAATGAAAATATTAAATAATATTTAATATACTCATGTCCTCGCTCTGGTAACAAGGCAAAGTGCGGCGTTGAGTTTCGCCACTCAGCACGCAATGCCTCAATTTGGCTGAAAGTGGGGTACGGGAATGTTAAAAAGATCGGGGTGTCTTAACACTAGGTTCTGAACGTGCAGGATACAGCGTGAAGCTAAAGAAAATTACAATAATAAATAAATTTTAATATACAAGTATTAAATAGATAAAAAAACGTTGTTACGGCGCAGCGGTACAGTCATCTGACTTTATATGTAAGAGGTTGTGAATTTGATTCCCTTTCGAAGTAATCATTATAAAACTACATTATTTTTCCGCTTTGGTAACATAAAGCACGGCGCTGAGTACCGTCTTACTACGCAATGTATCGTTATTCATTAATAACTAAGATTTCAACAAAAAAATAAAAGTAACTTTAAAAAAATGAACTAAAAAGTATTTCTTTTTTTAACTTCACGCTGTAACCCGCATATAGCAGGGTAGACAGAGGGAACCAGAGAACCTAGTGTTAAGACACTCCGTTCTCTTTCAACAATTCCGTTCCCCACTTTCCGCCAAATTGAGGCATTGCGTGTTGAGTGGCGGAACTCAACGCCGCGCTTTGCCTTGTTACCAAACCCAAGAAATGAAAATACTAAATTTTACATTTCCTGGAGTGGGAATCGAACCCACAACCTGTCGCGTTTACAGTCGCACACTTTTGCCTCTGCGCCACGACAGGCGTTCCACTAGCACTTCACCCAGTAAAAAGTTATGAGGTAACAGACCTAAAAATATACAGTCAAATTGATAACCTCCTACCGTTAATAAATGGCACACAAAGGTCAAAACTCAATAGATAAGGTTTGGTTATTTGATCAATGATTTTATTGGCGTCTTATTGGACTGAGGCTGCATCTACGTGGTCTGCATTGGAAATTCCGAGACTAATGACTTTAGAGATACCAAGATTTGGTAAAGGCGAAAATCTAGACTGAATGCACTATTGGGTCTAGATTTTGATATATGAAAATTTTATTATTGTTGTCTGTCGTGGCGCAGAGGCACAAGCTTGTGACTGTAAACGCGACAGGTTGTGAGTTCGATTCCCATGCCAGGAAATTAAAATATTAAATAATATTTAGTGTTTTCATTTCTTCGCTCTGGTAATAAGGTAAAGCGCGGCGTTGAGTTCCGCCGAACGAGGCACTAAAATTTAAAAAAAGAATGGAGTGCGTTTTGCTTACCCTGCTAAGCGTGAAGTTTAAGAAATATATAAATAATGTAAGTATGCGATGTATTAGTTCATTTTTCATTTAATGCAATGGCACAACAATTGTTGGTTGGAATTTTATTCAATTTTATAAAAAAATATTGAGTTTCCCATAATTACATTTATCATAGAGATATTTTATTAATCCTTTTTTTTATTTATGGATAACGGATGGCAAACGAGCAGAAGTACCACCTGATGGTAAGTGGTTACCTTCGCCCATGAACATCTACAACACCAGACATGTTGTAGGTGCGTTGTCAACCTAGAGGATACAGGTGGAAGGGTAGGATAATGTAGTAGTCCGCTATCGGAACCACCACATTTTGGGGAAAGGATGGGTAGGAAAGGGGAAAAAACCTGGCTTACATGCCATCGAACCGGAACACATCATTAGATATTTGGCGGTTCGTCTTTGACATGATAGTGGTCGCGAGCCACTCGGAGGACGACCCTCCTACCACCTAACTACTGGGATACCCGCCTCTTACGGGACACTACCCAGTGTCGGAGGGGAATTGTATTCTAACCCCGTCCCCTCACAGGAAAAATAATCTTGTTTAAAGTACAGTATTAGCTAGCGTAACCGTATTACAAATATTATATGTTTGAAACTTTGAAAATAAGAGGATATCTATAATATGTATATACGTCTATTTCTAACTATCCTTTACTTAAGGACATAATATTTCTGTTAATAATACAAAGCGCGGCGTTAATCTCTGTCACCCAACACTTGATTTTTCCAATACGGATGGAAAGTGGAGAAAGCAGTGTCTAGACACAAGGTTAGGACTGCAATTATCCTGCTGGTGAAAAATGTCATTTCATCATCACCATAGATTCACGCTGTATCCCGCATATAGCAGGGTAGGCAAAGGGAACCACTGCGTTCCCCACTTTCCACCGTATTGAGGTATTGCGTGCTGAGTGGCGGAACTCAACGCCGCGCTTTGCCTTATTACCAAACCCAGGAAATGAAAAATTCGATTTCCTGGAGAGGGAATCAAACCTACAACCTGTCGCGTTTACATTCGCACCCTTGCGCCACGCGCCACGACAGGCGTGAAAAATATCAAGCTACAAAAAAAACTTTAAAGAGCTTTGACCTCTAAATCTAATCTATTTGAAACATTCGATCAATTTTTATGTTACTATTTAAGTTAAGACGTCCTTTATTAGCGTCATTCGTGGTATTATTGAGACTGTCTGAGTGTACACTATTGTAATGGATTTGATTCCCGTATGAGGTTATTTTCTTTTTATATTTAAAAATGGAAATATATATTTTTATACCTGTATTAGAGAGATTTAGGAGTGTTAGGAGAGTAGAAAGTGGATAACGGAATATTTTGACACTACGTTCAAACATTTTTTTTATTTTATTATTTTTTTAGCTTCACGCTGTATCCCGCATATAGAAGGGTAGGCAGAACCTGAGCACCTGGCGTTAAGATACTCCGTTCTCTTTCGAAAATTCCGTTCCCCACTTTTATTGTAATAATTACGAATAAATCTATGTTTACTTGTGGCGTCAGTGTCTAAACTCGATTGGTTGTTGGTTCGACTCCCACTTGGGGAAATAAATATAAATTTTCATATGCCCACTCCCATAAGACAAAGCGCGGCTCCAGCAACCAGAAAGTGGGGAACAGAGAGTCTTGACACTATTCTCTCTGACACCAAATTATGCGAAAAAATGCTTGTAGATACTGTAAATAGATATAAATTTAATAATCACCAAGTATGTATATATTTTTCTTTTCATTTATAATAAGTTCACCGACCTCCAAATGGAGCATAAAGAAATGAATTGTTCCATGTTTTATTTGTCTTACATCTCAAAAGACAGATAAAATTAATTAATTGTATTCTACAATGTGTTTTGTTACAATAAGATTTAAAAAGTTAAATTTATGTTTTTATAATTAAATTTAATTAAATTAAACTTAATAAATAAATTGTACTAAAAAGATAAAATTAAAAAATTATTACAAATAACTCATAAACTATTCGTCCGATCTGAATTAATCTTAATTTAAATGGGACCACGTCTGAAATATTAGTTATCATTTAAAAAAATAATTATCAAAATGGGTTCACCCATAAATATAAAGAAATCCTCCTCCTCTTATGAAGTCGGTAATGAAATGTATGAAATGAATCTTTTTATTTTTTAGCTTCAAGTAAAGCGCTTCTCGCAGATTAGTCACGCTTTGTCCTTAACGGGGTAGTCTGAGAGAACGGAGCGCTAAACGCTACAGTCCTTGCTTACCTCTTTCGCCTCGTCCACAGTCATTAACCTCTTCATGCATACCCTCCGGGGGTCCTCATGCGTTTTACATATAGATAAATATCTTTGTCGACAAAAATATTTCGCTCCAACAATTATTTGTTGGAGTTGGTTGGAAAAGCTAAAGAAATTCAATAATAAGTACGTCACAGTTTAAGCCTTCGGTTTTCATGCGGCGCAGCGTTTATATTGTAATATAAGAAATATTACTTAGAAAATGAATCTGGCAAAGCATTCGGCAACCGATGTAGCGAACAAATGTTTATGTCGCCGATATTTTGCGGTTAATCAGAAATACTGTGTTCTTAACCGATTTGAAAAATATGAGGTTCTTAATTTAACTGTAGTTTTAATCTACTTCCAAAGAGACGCCTGTCGGTGCAGAGGCACAAGTGTGCGATCGTAAACGCGACAGGTTGTGGGTTCGATTCCCACTCAAGGAAATGTAAAAGTTTAGTATTTTCATCTCCCGAGTTTGGTAATAAGGCAAAGAAGGCAAGGGGGCATTGAGTTCCGCCCGTAATGCCTCAATTTTGCAGAAAGTGGGGAACGGAGTGTCTTAACACTAAGTTCTCAGGTTCCCTCTGCCTACCCTGCTGCATATCTCATATCTATCCTGCATATGCGGGATACGTGATATAGCTACGTGATAGCGTGAAACTAAAAAAACAAATTGTCATTAAAAAATTAGCATTTTTCATACTTTTATTTTAAAATTATCTAGAATTCGTTTCAACTACAGTGACCTATTAAATTCTTTAAGAGGATTTTATACACGTGTAGGTCTTTTCAATCAAATAACATAGGAATTATTTCAAATTACGGCAATGTTAAATATTAAAATAGCATAATGATATTTTTGGATATTTTTTTTATTTCTATAAAATCCTTTATTATTTATTTATTATTTCTATGAAATCCTTCTAAAGATTACGTATTTACTTTGAGGTCAACGTGGTTCAGTGGGACAATGTTTGGCTATAATCACAATTGTTTGTGGATTCGAATCCCAGTCAGGGGAATGATTATTAAAAAGGGGAAAAACCTGACATCAAACCTGACACCAAACAGGAACGTAGGTATTTCGAGAAATCCTCTTTTAGTCCTACTTTACTCTCCAAATTATATATTACACTTTAAACTATACCCAAGGAATCTACATGCAAAATTTTTCTATGACCATTGTCTGTATATATATATACTTAACTTCACGCTGTATCCCGCATATAACAGGGTAGGCAGAGGGAACCTGAGAACCTAGTGTGAAGACACTCAATTCTCTTTCAACAAATCCGTTCCCCAATTTCCGCCAGATTGATGCATTGCGTGTTGACTGGCGAAACTCAACGCCGCGCTTTGCCTTGTTACCAAACCCAGAAAATGAAAATACTTCATTTCCTGGAGTGGGAATCGAACCCACAATCGCTTGACAGTCGCACACTTGTGCCTCTGCGCCACGACAGGCGCTTATATATATAATATATAGATTTGCCCTATTTATCATTCAACTATAGTCGAACAGTCTTTAAAGAGGATAATTAATTAAATGCTGTTCCTTATCCTGCCATAGACAGCGGATTACGTAACAACACTTTAATCCTATTGATATTATAAATGTAAAAGTTTGTGAGGATAGATGTTTGTTACTCTTTCACGCAAAAACTATTGAACGGATCTAGATGAAACTTACTTACAGTATTATAATAATAATAATAATTCTTTATTCAAGTGACATTGACTCATTATGGTTAGTAAACAAAAATTTCTTACTGACTAGGTTAGTTATTATTACATTAATTTTTTTTAAATATATGTTACAATACACATGAATCACCGCTGCACCATCCCGTTTGCAACGGAACAGCAATGATTCATGTATATGCAATCTAGTCTATTAGATATCATGTTCAGGATTTTGTTGACACTACCCCGTACCCTACGCACCAGAGACCCGCATCTTTTTCTCATGAGGGCGTAAAAACAGTCAACACGCGCTTCAGCGAACATCCCTGAGGCACTGCAGCATCGAGGTAGCCCCAACAGCACCCTGAACGCGTTATTGTACTGAACGCGGAGAGCGCTGTAAGATTTTTGAGTATATCCCGCCCACAGACTGCACGTGTAAAAAGATGTACAATATATATATTATAGCTTGTACATGAAAATAACCTATATAAGGTTACAATTTTTACAGGTTTTGCGTGATTTGACCATAATATGATGATAAATATCTAGTATTTGATAACAAGTGTTAACATACTTAGGATTACAAGAATATCTTTAGAAAAATTACAAACATTTGGACGTTGCGGAACTCGATTTTTTTTTAACTTTACGCTGTATCCCCCGCGTATAGCAGGGTCGGCAGAGCAAACCAGAGAACCTAGTGTTAAGACATTCCGTTCTCTTTCAACAATTCCGTTCCCAACTCAACGTCGCGCTTTGCCTTGTTACTAAGCCCAGGAAATGAAAATACTAAACTTTAGATTTCCATGAGTGGGAATCGAGCTCACAACCTGTCGCGCTGCACCACGACAGACGTTGGGACTCGAGTTCGAATTATTTATTATTTTTATGGGGAATTGAACCCACAATCAGTCGCGTGTACTGATGCACGTTTCTGCTTCTGTGCCACGACAGGCCTCAATAGTTTAGTTAAAAAAAATAGAATAAAAACTTCTTTCCCATTAAAAAATAACAAAAGCGTCTCTCACCTTCCATCTTAAATGAGATTTAGAAGTTGTTAAATTCAATAAATAATTTCACTTTTAACCAGGAACAAATGGTTGCAGTCGATCCGCAAATCCGCCAACGAATTACCAACTCAAAACTTACTTTTGAATTTGAAAAGTTCCCCAAATTGAATCTTTCAGTTTCACTCAAATACTTGTGGCGCTTAATGCTTGTTCGTTATTTCTTTTCTGTTAGTGTATTTTTTACCCGACAGTCACAGGAGGGTTATGTTTTTCGCGCGTATCATGTTATGTATGTTTGTAATATTCTTTATTACCTCATATCTTCCAAACACCATGACCGAATCAAAATCAAAATCAAAATATTCTTTATTCAAGTAGCCTATTACAAGCACTTTCGAATCGTCAATTTACAAAGGTGTCAGTCCTGTCAGTACTAACGGAAGCTACCACCGGCTCGGAAGGCAGTTCTGCTGAGAAGAGCTGCCAAGAAACTCAACAGTTGCTCTTTTCAAATAATTTTTTTACAACAAATATACAACTATGATGAGCCTCCCGGGTGAGCGGCAACAGCATTTAATTCCACACATTGACATCATTTTAGTATTCTTGGACCACCCCACCCAGTAGACTGAGCTCGGCTCGAGCGAAGCTAAGCCTCCCATAACGAACGAAGTACGCAAGCCGAGGTCCGTGTCTCACCCGAGACGCCCAAGCGACTTGGTAGAATCTCTTTGTTGCCGCCTTTCCAAAGGTGGTCAAAGCCAAGGTCAGAGATCTTCTAGCTCGGCCTCTAATAAAATTTGCGTGATGCAGTAAATGTCAACAGGACCAGCACCACACTCGACATTAAACAAAAAAAAGAGTGTGTGTGTGGTGAAGTGGTCCGTTACGCTTTGTCTTGCCAGAGCGAAGAGATGGACATAATTTATATATAATCTCTCCCCTCAGTGGGAATCAAACCCATTACCGATCATCAGTCAGTTATCGCTGTCTCAATACTACGATGGCCTCAGTCGACTTAACTTAAGGAGTCAATATAGGCAAAAGTCAACGGTGTGGAAAAATTATGAAGAGAGAAAATTGTAAGCGTATTGTAACTTTTATATATAAACTAAAAGAGAAACTTAAAACTTAGCAGAAACTTAGTGAGTTGAGCAACTTTAAAATCTCGTTTTAAAGGTAAGTTGACCGTTTTTGAAAAAATGGAATATGTTTTCAATTTCCTTTTAGAAGAAAGGCAGACATTTATTGATTTTTTTTCGGTTTCAGGCTTTTTTCATATAGTAGGGTAGATAGAGAGAACTTATTGTCCAGACATTTCTTTCTCTTTCGGCTCAAATTTGAGACATTGCATGTTGAGTTGGGAAACTCAAACGGTCATGGCACAGAGGCACAAGCGTGCGACTGTAAACGCGACAGGTTGGGTTCGATTCCCACTCTAGGAAATGAACATATGGAATAATATTTAGCATTTTTATTTCCTCGCTCTAGTAACGAGGCAAAGCGCGGCGTTGAGTTCCGCCACTCAGCACGTAATGGCTCAATTATTTAGAAAGTGGGGAATAGAAATGTCAAACGAGAACGGGAATCGAAATATCTTAACACTAGGTTCTTAGGTTCCCTCTGCCTACCCTGCTATGTGCGGGATACAGCGTGAAGCTAAAAAAAACTATTATATCTGCAACAAAGTGAAATAACCAAAACATTGAATATCCCCGAGCAATAATCGAATGTCGAAAGCAAGCCGAATAATGTATAGGTAAGGGGTTAGCTCGAGGCGCATATAGACCACGTTTGTGTTGCTTATATGCCTAATTATAGGAATTCTAATACAAATGCAATGTATGGTTTGATATTAGTAATGGTCTTTGATTGGTAAATTTTTGAGTACAGGTTCGTTACCTGGTTGAAGTAAATATTTATTATGCAAATAATACCTATTAATATCATAAATGTGAAAGTAAGTTGCTTGTTACGCTTCCACGCTAAAACTACTCAACCGAATATCATAACATTTTGTACAATTCTTAGATATATTAAAAAGGACATAGGGTACTTTTCATAGAAAAATTGGCGGTCAGAAAATTTATCTACTTCAAAGCCTTCAAATGAATTCATATACGCATTATACACTATAGTATGTGGTATTGATCATGCAAGCGAAGTCAATGGTAACAGCTAGTAGTAAAAAAAAGAAATCATTGGTTAGAAATGAATAAATTTAATACATTTTTTATTTTTTTGACCCTTTAATGGTCAACGTCTGCTAAAACCTCTCTGATTGATTATGTATTAAGGCTGCATTCGGGGGAATTATTTATGTATTTAATTTTTTATTCTGTCATTTCATATATCTCTTGTTAGACAAGGTGTTGCGTTGAGTTCCGCCATGTGTCAATTTCTGGAGGAAAGTGGGGAACGGAGTGACTTCACACTAGATTCTTTCTGATTACCTCGTTAGCCGAAAAACACGTGATGCTTAACAAAATAACCTAGTAATAACTAAGCTTTTAGTTCCCACTATTCAAGACACGGTGATATTAAAACTGCGTTCAGGAAATTACTATGATACTTGATCTCAAACTGTCACTACGTCGCGCTCAACGCCGCCCGCAACAGAGCGTATTCTCGTAGTGGAAGCCGCGACACGCTATTGTTCGCTTTCTTTATACTTAAATAGATTTTATTGTGTTTTATTGTCATTATTAATTGCATTTAAATACTAAGTTCATTTAAAAAAAGCAAGCTGTTAAAACGTGATATATTATTAACGCCTGTCGTGGCGCAGAGGCACAAGCGTGCGACTGTAAACGCGACAGGTTGTGGTCTGGATTCCCACTACAGGAAATGTAAAAACTTTAGTATTTTCATTTCCTGGGTTTGGTAACAAGGCAAAATGCGGCGTTGAGTTTCGCCACTCATCACACAATGCCTCAATTCGGCGGAGAGTGGGAAATGTCTTAACATTAGTGCGGAATGTCCTAACATTGGCGGGAGTGTAGCTTAGTGGTGAGACCGTTTAGAAGGCTCCCAAACGCAAACGGCAAGGGAACTCAACGCCACGCTTCGCCTTGTTACTCGAACGAGGAAATGAAAAATTAAATATAATTTAATATTTTAATTTCCTGGAGTGGGAATTGAACCCACAATCTGAAGCGTGTACTGACGCACCTTTCTGCCTCTGTGCCACGACAGGCCTCAATAGTTTAGTTTAAAAAAAAGGAATAAAAACATTTTTCCCATTAATCTCTATACAAGGTTCTCAGATTTCATCTGCCTACACTGCTACACGCGGGATACAGGTGAAGCTAAAAAAAAAACCAAGCAAGCTGTCAAAAAGTGTTCAATTCACTTCTTTTATTATGGCGGTAATCAAAAAGTGCTACATTACTATGAAATATAATATTCGTTTCAACATCATATATGACGCTTTTTTGACGCAGTAAACAATATTGGACTGTAACCACAATAATTGTGGGTTCCCCGCTCAAGGGAATAAATATCTTTAACTTATTTTCGCTTGACCGGTCTAGTATAACACAAAGCGCAGTGTTGAGTTCCGCCTTTTAACACGAAATGTCCCGATTTCAGGAGGAAATTCTAGTAATTATAGTATTAGTAATCTAGTATTCTAGTAATTCTAGTAGTTTCTTTCCACTAGGACTATCACTCTTACTAACCGGCTGTGCTGGAAAGCGTGAAGATGCTCTTTTATAATTTTTCCACCAAAATTAACTTTTTAATTCTAACTCTTGTGTTAAATAAAACTTCAAAGCGTCTAAGTATTATATGTTTAATAATATTACAAAAAATATGAAATCTCGAATGTTAAAGGATTTCAGGAAATGTCGCTTTTAAGCGACTGTATGTCAAAAGGGTTTTTCTTTAGAGATCAAGCTGAAAAAACAGTAAATATTATGAATTATGAATCAGGTTTAGAATTATGTAAATAAGCATTATTAAAAAAGTAAATTAAATTACTTTATTTGTTTCCATATGTATTTAACATACATTCATACGTACATAGCTTCACGCTGTATCCCGCATATAGCAGGGTAGGCAGAGGGAACCTAGTGTTAAGACACTCTGTTCCCCACTTTTCGCCGAATTGAGGCATTGCGTGCTGAGTGGCGGAACTCAACGCCACACTTTGTCTTGTTACAAAACCCAGGAAATGAAAAATTCCATTTCCTGGGTTGGGAATCGAACCCACAATCTGTCGCGCCACGACAGGCGTTAAATGTATTTAAAACTATGTATATTTATTTGTATATTAAAAAAATCACGCTTTTTCCCATATATCATGGAAGTGAGAGAGAACATAGTGTCAAGACACTCGTTCTTCACTTTTCGCCTTAATTTAAAATATTACGTTAACCAAAGAAAAATGTCAAATCAACATTTTTTTAGCTTCACACTGTATTCCTCACATAGCAGAGTAAATAGAGGGAACCTGAGAATCTAGTGTTAAGACACTCCGTCTCTCTTCTCTCTCTCGTTCTCTTAAGAATTCCGTTCTCCACTTTCCAAACACAAAACAAGTCTTTTATAGGTACATTAAAATATATCTACTTACGTGTAACATATCGGCTTTTGTCCCACAATAGATTAGTATGCATTGACTCACTGGAAGTCCCTTCCCCTCATAACTTATGTTGACATGTGATTGATCAAACAATCCAAGATACATTCATGATCTCTGACCGTTACAATAAACAAAATCTTGGATATACCAATATTTGATAGGAATAAATAAATAACTTTTGCTATTATGTTGTCATGATAAGTGCTTAATTGATGATATATATAGCCTATCGTGGCTCGGACTCAAGATGCGACTGTAAGCGCGACAGGTTGTGGGTTCGATTTCCAGTCCAGGAAATGAAAATATTAAATTATGCTTAGTATTTTCATGTCCTCGCTATGGTAAGAAGTGCGGCGTTGAGTTCCGCCACTGAGTACGCAATATCTCAATTCGGCAGAAAGGAGGGAACGGATATGTTAAAAGAGAACGGAAAGTTTTGACACCAGTTCTCAGGTGCTCTCTGCCTATCCTGCTATGTTGCGGGATACAGTGTGAAGATAAAGAAAGAATATGATGGCGCAGTTGGGCAGCGTCTGAACACGGGTTATATAAAAAAAAAAGTACATTTCAAAATAATTAATATTCTATTTACATAGCTTGTTCATCACTTTAAATACTAATTTAGCCTTTATTAGTAAGAATGCTATAATATCCACCAACATTTTAGATTAAGCTAATTTTTTCTACAAACGGGTTGGTTATGTCCCACTCGGCGGAATCATTGTATTTAAATTATAGTCATTATCCACTCTTTAACAATTAAGCAAAGCGTTGAGTTCCGCTACTTACACGCATTGTCTCGTTTTCAGAAACTGGAGAACGGAGTATATTGACACTGAGTCTCTCTTACTACCCTTATATGCGAAAATCTGGCTTACATGCCATCGAACCAAAACACATAACTCTCTAACTCATAAGATATTTGGCGGTTCGTCTTTGACATGATAGTGGTCGCGAGCCAGACGGAGGACGAACCTCCTACCACCAAACTACTGGGATATCTAACGAATCGAATTGTATTCTAACCCCGTCCTCTCACAGGGAAAAACTCAAAACTCTGATTTTAATATAACAGACGTCTAAGAACTAACTTCAAAAACATAAAAAACGACTTCTATTCTTTACATTACTTGATTTTCAAAGTTTTTCTATAGAAATTCCTTTCTTTGTGGACCATAATGAACAGAATGTAGGCTAACTTAAAGCAAAGTTACCAACTGCTAAGTTTTCTTCGGAAAACACTTCTTGCGTAGATATCTCATATATATCAACATTTCGGTTCAGATTTTAATATCTCGCGATTGTCTATAGTAGATTCGGAGTGTTCGAAAACGGTGGAACATTTATGAAAATTTATGTCTTTTGTTCGATGCTGACTCTCGTCTAAAGTTACTGTAATGGTTTTCTTCGTATTTTGAATGTTAAAGCTGATTTTACTTGTAATATACATAATTTTATGTGATATTCATATAGTGTTAAGATTTTAACAATATATATACATAACATACATTGACGCCTGTCGTGGCGCAGAGGCACAAACGTGCAACTGTAAACGCGTTGTGGGTTCGATTCACACTCTTAGAAATGGAATTTTTCATTCCCTGGCTTTGGTAACAAGGCCAAGCGGGTATATATATGCGGGTATATTCTTTATTGCACTTAAAAACCAAAAAAGAAAGAAAACATAAAGTTTAGTACACAAAGGTGGACATATAACTCTAAAAGAGATCTTTACCAGTCAACTCATGGAAGTGGATGAGGGCATAACAGCGGAATAGAATAGCGGGATAGAACGGGATGTAACATATATACATAGCTTCACGCTATATGTAACATAGATACATAGCTTTACGCTGCATCCCGCATATAGCAGGGTAGGCAGAAAGACCCTAGTGTTAAGACACTCCGTTCCCCACATTCCGCCGAATTGAGACATTGGGTGCTGAACTTGTTGGAACTCAACGCCGCGGTTTGCTTTAACAAAATAATTAAATTAATTTCAAATAAAATGCACTAAAAAGTAAAATTATTACGAATATCTCAAAAACTATATGTCAGATCTTAACTAAATTTAAATATAACAACATAGCAATGCACTAGCTATGACATACACCCAGTAAAATGCGGTAAACTATGCGATGATGCACATAAAAAACACGTTTTGATCATCATTTTTTTGAAGGCCAAAAACAAAATTATAAAAAAGATAAAAAATTGTTCATAGTTCAATTTTTTTTCATAATCACTTCAAAATCCTTTTTATTGGAACACAAGATACTTATTATAATGTAATAATATATTACAGCTATTTTATGACACAAAATCTATAAACGAAGCCGAAAGTAAGTTTTCAGAGCAAATCAAGTGTCATGACACTCCTTTTCAATTTCTTAAAAAAAACAAAAACAAAAAAGGGAAACTCCCTAAAATCTCCCTATCAACTATGGAATAGTAATGACTGAAACTTTAAAATCTTTCACCATCTCTCATTTGCGCCCCAATATAATGCACTTTTATTAAATGAATATCACCTCACTTCAAAAATCCTATGCCATGGCTCTCAAATGTTTTATTCACAAAGAGATGCTGCGTCTTCATCTTAAATCACACCTCCAGATCAAAGGTGGCCTCATTGAAATCCTAATAGACTTTCGAGATCATCGATAAAATGAAACCGATTCAGCTGAATATTATATTTAAATTCAAAATATAGTCGCTGATATTATCTTCGATTTTCTTGCTTTAATATTATGTTTTGGGGTAAATTGAAAGGATTTAGTGATAGGACTCTCTGATATATATTTTCTACCTATTTATTTTAGAGGTGGGTAAACTATGCGTTGTCATAGCAACGTGTTAATATGTCACTGTATAAAAGTGTATGTCAAATATATGTGGTGTGTAATGTCTAATTTGTTGATTTAATGTGTTTTTGATATATTATTATGATAATTTAGATTTTAATGCCTCAATTTGGCGAAAAGTGGGGAACGGAGTGTCTTAACACTTGGTTCTCTCTGTCAATCTTGCCATATGCGGAATACAGCGTGAAGCTAAAAAAAACTACGCATCATGTTAACTAAATTTAAATGGGACCACATCAGAAATACTACCTATCCAAATTAAAGAAAGACATCAAAATTGGTTCACCCAGTAAAAAGTTATGCGGAATAGAATTAAATAATAATTATAAGCTTTTATTTCGGAATTATCTATTTGGGTTAGTAGCATTTCAACTTACATGTCTATTGTTAGTACAATGGTTCTGAAATAAAATTAATAATACTCAATAATAATTAATACAGAATCCATATCATTAAAAAATTCACAAAAAACAATAAAAACCCACCCAGTAAAAAGTTATGTGGTATCACACATAAAAAATACAGTCGAATTGAATACCTCTTCCTTTTTCGAAGTCGGCTAAAAATATCACATAAAATTAGAGTTCCTTACTGTGACAAAATAGGTCTTAAAAAAATAATGGTCCCACTGCGTCCCGATAGCTTCCTAGATACATAAAATCTATTATTATTACGTAGTA
>JAKGSA010000862.1:66423-121689 GCA_033558755.1 Philaethria dido | reverse complement strand
CGTTGCCAACCTAGAGGATACAGATGGAAAGGGAGGATAATGTAGTAGTCCGCTATCGGAACCACCACATTTTGGGGAAAGGATGGGTGGGAAAGGGGAAAACCTGGCTTACATGCCATCGAACCGGAACACATCATAAGATATTTGGCGGTTCGTCTTTGACATGATAGTGGTCGCGAGCCAGACGGAGGACGAACCTCCTACCACCAAACAAAATCCTTGTTCTTTACTTGTAATTTATTTAATATTTGTACTTATATTATAAATGTGAATGTAAGTTTGGTTGTTACGCTTTCACGCCTAAACTAAACAATAGATTATTTCTGTTTTCTGCTATAGTTTTTGCACCGCATTGTGCCCGCTTTTATCTGTAGATCCCTTCAGTTAGGTTGCCTGGAAGAGATCACTTTTAGTAGATAGATCTTTATGTATCATTTCAAGTTTGCAATAAAGTTTTGCACAAATATTTTCAGAGGAATCAAGAAAGACGTAGGATACATTTTATTAAAAAGAATTTTGGCAGAAGTGATTGTTCGCCAGAAAGTTTGAAATTCTAGCTTCCTAAAAGCGTAACGTAACGTATATACTTACTTACTTTACATTATAATATGTGATTTGAACTGCGATCGACCATGCAAGAGAAGCCGCGGGTAACAGGAAGTGAATTATAATTATGACGCTATCGTAGGCAGCGTCTGACTTTAAAGGCTGTGGATTCGATTTCCATTTAAGGGAATGATTATATTTAATAAATATTATTCTCTCTTGTCAAATGATTGTTCTTTGAAATAGTCTTTGGGTAGCAGAAATTTGTAAAAATCTCTATAGAGATGTTAACGACATAAATAAGTTGTAAGAAGCGTATAAGAATTTCGATACAGCCGAATGTAGAACGCATGGCTTATTGGTCAGAGCGCTTAGACGGTTTCCAAGAGGCGCGGGTACGAATCCCGCAGCGTTCAATTTTTATACTTTCTCTAAATTTGTTTTTCGTTTCCTAATTGTGGGATTAACACTTTAAAACTTCAAAAATGATTATATTTACTTTATTTTCAATTCTCCGCTATAGTTAGAAAAAGCGTGGCGTTGAGTTCCGACATTTAACATGTAATGTCATGAATTCAGGGGGAAATTAGCGAACGGAGTGTCTTGTCATTAGATCCCACTTGTCTACCCTGTTTTGCGGGATAAAGCGTAAAGAAGATAAAGAAATATATGAGGCCATGGCGCAGTGGTGTAGCGCCTGGCTGTATAAACATTCCCCAAATGGGAATCGAAGCCACTACCAATGCATACATTAAATATTTAACCACTGAGTTAACGGCGTTTATTTACGAATATAATAATTATAATAGGTCGAGTGTGTAAATGACAGTTGGCGGAGGAGATCATATGATAATAACCCTTTTGACCTCAACGCCCTAACCCAACAAAATGTGAAACTTTGGGAATAGGGGAGAATATTTACAATTATATACTAATTGGATTAATATTTGTATTTGAGGCCCGTCGTATTCCGAGGCACGGGTTGTTGGTTCGATTCCCACTCCAGGAAAGAAAAATATTAAAATAATATTTAGTATTTTCATTTTCTTATTCTGGTAACAAGGCAAAAAGCCAGAGTTCCGCCACTCGGCCCGCATTGGGGAACGGATATCTTAATAGAACGGAGTGTCTTAACACTAGGTTCTCAAGTTCCCTCTACCTACCCTGCTATGTGCGGGATACAGCGTGAAATTTAAAAAATATATTTAGATATCATTGTGCAGTGGGATAATATTACAAACATACATATACGCGCGAATAACATAACCCTCCTCTGACAGTCGGATAAAAGCATTTTGACTAAATGAGCACCTCGTCCTTGTTTGAAGTCGGTTAAAAATGAAGTGACAGTCATGAAGATGAAAAACACACCATGAGTCTTATAAAAAATTGCCCTCCCCACTTTCGTCTAAGTGGCGTTCCATATCGTCCATATAAAAAGAATTTTTCTTGTCCCAAAATCTTTTTTTAACGGTGAAACTTCTCTTTTATAAATGTTCTTCATTTTTGTAGTTTCTTTCTAACTTTAATATATGTAATATTCACTTATTATTATTTGAGGCCAGCGGCGCAAGCCAGTCACTATAAAGGTGGGTAGTGGGTTCGATTCCCACTCTAGGAATTAAAATATTAAATATATTATAGTTAATGTTTAGTAATTTCATTTCTTCACTCTGGTAACAAGACAAAGCGCGGCGTTAAATGTCGCCACTCAGTACTCACTGCCTCAATTCGGTTGAAAGTGGGGAACAGATTATAGAGAACGGAGTCTCTTAACCACTAGGTTCTCGGTTCCCTCTTCTTACCCTGCTATATGCGGGATACAACGTGAAGCTACAAAATATATGTTACAATTGTAGTAGCAAAGTATGTCAATCAAAAACATCGTATAGTGGGGCAGATTCTTGTATGTTGTGTAGTAGGTTTGAATCCCACTCGGGGGAATAATACTTGAATTATTTTCATTTCTAATTAAGGCAAAACGCGTCTAAATCGGGCAAACATAAAAAAAACAAAACCAACTTCAAACAAAGTGTTCAAAAAAGTGAAATTATTACGAATAACTCAAAAACTACTCATTCGATCTTACCAAAATATAAATTCGACAACATCGGACACACTAGCTGTCATATAAAAAGAGAATCATCAATAGGTTCACCCAGTAAAAGGTGCGTAACACACATAAAAAAATGCAATCAAATTACCTCGTTTTATCAAGTCGGTTAAAACTTATTATTACAAATCATACATACATAGCTTCACGCTGTATCCCGTATATAGCAGGGTAGGCAGAGGGAACCTTGTGTTAAGACACTCCGTTCCCCACTTTTCGCCGAATCGAGGCATTGTGTGCTGAATGGCGGAACTCAACACCGCGTTTTGCGTTGTTACCAAACCCAAGAAATACATAATTCCATTTCCTGGAGTGGGAATTGAACCCACAACCTATCGCGTTTACAGTCGCACGCTTATGCCTCTGCGCCACGACAGACGTTACAAATGCTTTGAGATAAGTGCATTGTTTCGTTACAGGGTAAGTTTTGGACAATATTGAACGCTCGCTCTTAAAAAGATGTTCCTAGGCCTCGAAATGTTTGACTATTCGAATTTTTGAAATACTTGCGAAAGCTCTCACGTGGACAAAAGTTTTGTATGTAGCATGAGTCTAAAGCAAATAAGTTAGATATTTGATTCCTTTGTAAATGTATTTCTTTAAAACTACTTTATATATCTGTTTTGGCGCAAAGCCATAAGCGTGCGGTAAACGCGATAAGTTGTGGATTCGATTCCCACAACAGGAAATAAAAATATTAAATAATATTTTGTATATTCATTTCCTCGCTCTGGTATCGAGGCAAAGCGCGGCGTTGAGTTACGCCACTCAGTATGCAATGCCTCAATTTTTTCGTATGTTAAAAAGAGAACGGAGTGTCTTAACACTACCTTCTCTAGTTCCTAGTTCTCAAGAAGCTAAAAAATACATGTAGTTTTAAATAAATTGAAATTCCGTATAATGTTTTAGGCGATATTTGAATTTATTCTTTTTAGATTCATGTAAAATTGCTTTAACCAATTAAAGTTTTTTGACTGTAACAGCCAATAGCATGAAAGTTTAGTGTCAAATCACTACGTTCTCTGCTTTCTCCTCGAAGTTAAGACATTACAAAAGTAACGGAACTAAACGCCGCGCTTATCATACACTAAAATAAACGGGAACGGAGTGTCTTAACACCAGGTTCTCAAATTTCTTCTGCCTACCCTTATATAGGAGGGATAAAGAGTGAAGCTAAAAAAAATCACTATCCAAGCAAAAACATTTATCGTAACAAACAAAATGCATACGTATACAAAAATGCAATATTTAGACACTCAGAATAGCCAACTCATTCTCACTTTATTATATGCTTTGACAGATAGTGTGCAGCGCAACGTGAAAATCTAGCATTCACATCTGCTACTCAAAAAACATACTTACTTCAAACTTAACCTTATTTCTATATTTATAAAGTTTCAAATTGTATATTTTTTGGTTAGCAAGTGTATTTATAAGTTTGTTTCAAGCTAGTCCAATATTCAAACCACGCACGGTTGGCGTGGCCCCTGAATAGATATCTAGCAAATGATACAGCCCTCCGGATGCCAATAAAGTCTGATTTATATAAGGCTATGGTGCATTATTCTTACTGGACATCGTCTTGCTTTCTTGGATTTTGGTGGATATTTGTATGTGACATATTAAATGTTTTGATAATTTCATGTGAATCTGTTGGCACGGTTGACCTTCGAAAACACAGCGTCAATGATACTGGAGGAAGGTCACGTAAATAGCCTGAGATCCCCCGGAGGGCATGCATGAAGGGGTTGATATTTGTGGACGACGCGATAGAGGTATGCAGGGACCGTAGCGTTCGGCGCTCCGTTCTCTCTGACTACCCCGCTATGGACAAAGCGTGAAGCAGAGTTAAGTTCTGTTGGTACGCTTTGATAAAAAAATTGGAGGGTTTGTGGTCACGATTAATGGTATGATGGTCTGATGCCATCATGCTCCGTCAACACCACCGCTCAAGACTGTCGTTCAGTCCTTTTATTATGGCGCTTCGAGCGCGCCAGTTGAGCACAAATCACTTCGTCAATGTGACGTTGTATGAAGAACACGTGAAGGAATAAGAAAAGACAAATGACAGTGGAAAAGTTGTAAAAATTATAAATGCAAGTCGATTTATCAACATATTCACGCCTTCTAAATAATAGAATGAAGCGGGATCTGAACTCGCGTCAAAGACTCTTCACGCTCAAACTAATTAAGTTTTACGTCACGTAGTAGTTCTTATAAGATTGTTGCAACTTTTGTTGCTACAAAGTTTTTTATAAAGCTTCGCTATCTAAAAGATTATTACAAAAAAATGATCGTTTGTCGAGAAAGAATTTTATGTACTCAATTTCTCCCTAGTTTTACCCAATTTTGAGATATTGTAGGCGAAACTCAACGCCGCGCTTTGTATTGCCAGATAAGGTATATGGAATTTTTTTTTTAACTTCACGCTGTATTCTGCATATAGGGTAGGCAGGGTAGGCAGAGGGAACCAGAGAACCTAGTGTTAAGACACTCCATTCTCTTTCAACAATTCCGTTCTCTACTTTCCGCTGAATTGAGGCATTGCGTGTTGAGTGGCGGAACTCAACGCCGCGCTTTGCCTTGTTACCAAACCCAAGAAATGAAAATACTAAATTTTACATTTCCTGGAGTGGGAATCGAACCCAAAACCTGTCGCGTTTACAGTCGCACGCTTGTGCCTCTGCACCACGACAGGCGTTGAACGGCACGGCCACGGTAGGAGTTATTCGTAATAATTTCAATTATAATAAGTAGCAATTTTGCATATGTGGGTAATATAAGAAGCAATATCGTATATAACGCGGTATACTATTATTATCTGAAGTTAACGAAGGTTGAACATTATATGCTCTATTAAATCTTGAAGGCAATGCACTTTACATCAGTCTATTTAAAGTATCGTGTAAATTTATTGGAAGGGAAATATAGGAAAGGGAAATGTATTATTGAAGTTTTAACAAAAAGGCCTGTCGTGGCACGGAGGTACAAGCGTGTGAATGTGAACGCGATAGGTTGTGGGTTCAATTCCTACGCCAGGAAATGGAAATATGAAATAATATTTAGCATTTTCAATTCCTCGCTCAGGTAACAGGGTAAAGCGCGGCGTTGAGTTCCGCCACTCAGCACGCAATGCTTCAATTCGGCGGAAAGTGGGGAACGAAGATGTTAACAGAGAACGGAGTGCTATGTGCGGGATACAGTATGAAGCTAAAAAAAAAAACAAAAAGAAAACCAATTTAAATTTCGTAAGACAAACCGCTACGTCGTATTCCGGCTATTACACACAAAATCTCGAAATTTGGCGGCAAGCGGAGAACGGAGTGTCTGGACACTACCTGCTCTTCAATAAATAATATTTACAAGCAATACATACAGTAGCTACTGTACTGTACTGTACTGTAGTTGAGTTACAAAGTTAACGAATTAACCTACTTTTTGTACGTTGTTGGCGACTAAAACCCGCTGGATGGTATGTTTTGCAACAATTTTTTTCTCTCTCAATATAATTTTACTTTGAGACGGTAATTTAATTAAAAATGAAATTGAAAGTTGGAAAGTGAATGTTTTTGCTTTGAAAAAAGTGTATTTTTTGTTGACATATTTATTTTTTCTTTTTGCATGCTTTATGTTTTTGTTATTGTTTTCAAGTAGATATAAAGCGAGTAGTGATAAGTGGGTATATTGTATTTCTGCTCAGTTGCTGGATGATGATAATAATGACGCTTTTGTAGTCTATATAACGTATATAACGCCTGTCGTGGCACAGAGGCACACGATTGCGACTGTAAACGTGACAGGTTGTGGGTTCGATTCCCACTCCAGAAAATGTAAAAGTTCAGTATTTTCGTCTCCTGGGAACATGGCCTGCATGCAAAGCCTCAATTCTGCGGAAAGTATCAAACGGAGTGTCTTAACACTAGGTTCTCTGGTTCCCTCTGCCTACCTTTCTATATGCGGGATACAACGTGAAGGTAAAAAATAAATAAATAAACATAGGTAAATTTTTCCGAGACATCCCCCATAAGTTGTATAATTTAATATTATGAGTACAAAATAATAAGCTGATTCTATAAACAGATGTTGTCATGGTAATGTTTGAGAGGGAGGCAAAGGATAATTGCATTGACTTGTATGGATTAAGTTTCGGAGCTTTTTATATGCTCTTGTGGATCTTCATTGGCCAAATTCAATTTTGTTTTAAGATAACGCCTTTGTTTGAGAAAGATACTGGAAATAGCTTGAGTAAGCATTTTTTTTCTCGTTATTATTTTGGTACGTTTATCGTTTTGCGATTTTTTTTGAGACAGGCAAAGGATGTGTTGTGACTCTCAACGTGATGCAACCCTTTGCACTCAAGGTTTTTTAAATCTTTTTTATTGTTAACATAATACCAAAAAAAAAATATTTAATATTTCGACAAAATATGTGTTAGTGTGTGTGTGTCAGAAGGAACACCTGATTTGTTTGGTTTGATTTGATTGAAGTAGTTACCTTCGCCCATGGACATCTACAACACCAAAGAAGAGAGAAGAAGCGAAAGGAAATAATGTAGTGGCCATGGCAGTCCGCCATATGGGCCACTACATTGTGAGGAAAGGAGAACCTGGCTTACATGTCATCGAACCGGACACATCATTAGATATTTGGTGGTTCATCTTTGACATGACAGTGGTCGTAAGCCAGTCGGAGGACGAACCTCCTACCACCAAACTACTGGGGAATTGTATTCTAACGAGACTGGAAAAATAATAGTATATTCAATTAAAACAATTCATAGTAAAATCGTGGCACTGAGCTGCAAGACTCGACATGCTATATCGAATTCGGGCCAAAAGTAAAAATCTAAATGTCTATACACTATACTACCTCTGACCATCCAGCTAATTCGAACCCAGAACCATCGATAGGCGCCAATATGTCCAAAACTCAGCCATAAAGGTGTCATTATTATCATCACCAAGCACCTGAGCAGAAATACAATATACCCACTTATCACTACTCGCTTTATATCTACTTGAAAACAATAACAAAAAAATAAAGCTAGCAAAAAGAAAAAAATAAATATGTCAACAAAAAATACACTTTTTTTAAAGCAAAAACATTCACTTTCCAACTTTCAATTTCATTTTTAATTAAATTACCGTCTCAAAGTAAAATTATATTGAGAGAGAAAAAAATTGTTGCAAAACATACCATCCAGCGGGTTTTAGTCGCTAACAACGTACAAAAAGTAGGTTAATCCGTTAACTTTGTAACTCAACTACAGTACAGTACAGTAGCTACTGTATATGCATTGCTTGTAACTATTTTATTTATTTTGCATTGTGGGTAGTGTCCAGACACTTCGTTCTCCGCTTGCCGCCGGCATTTGATAGTAAGCATATAGTGGACGAAAATTAATATCGTGTTTTATCTGTGGTGGCGCAGAAGTACAAGCGTGCGTCAGTAAGCGCGACAGGTTGTGGGTTCGATTCTCACTCCAGAAAATGGATTTTTTCACTTCCGGAGCTTGGTAAAAAAGCAAAGCGCGGTGTTGAGTTCCGCCACTCAGCACGCAATGCCTCAATTCGGTGGAAAGTAGGGAACGGAGTGTCTTAACACTAGGTTCCCTCTGCCTACCCTGCTATATGCGGGATACAGTGTGAAGCTATGTATTTTACCAGAGTGGGGATATGAAATTACGCAACTTCACACTTTATCCCGTCTGAGAAAACCTTGTGTCAAGGCATTCCGTTCTCCGCTTTGCGATCGAATTCAAGACATTGCGTGTTGAGTGGCTGAATTAAACACCGCCTTTTAACCAAAACAGATACATAAACATAATTCAAATATCATCCTCGAGCGACAATCGGAACTATAACAATCGCGTTTACAGCCAGACAGTCGACTCTAAATTTTATTTAAATGACATATAATAGAACAAATAATAATAAGTATTAAAAACAAATTATTATCAACATACAATGTTTCGGAGTCTAGCAGAAAAAAGAGAACGGAGTGTCTTAACACTAAGTTCTCTCCTACCTTGCTATGAGAGAAGTATGACACTAATTCCACATAACAAAACTCCTAAATTCGATTAATAATGCCAACAAAACACAACAAGATCTATTTAAGCATAAAGAAAGCGAACAATAGCGTGTCGCGGCTTCCACTACGGGAATACGGTCTGTTGCGGGCGGCGTTGAGCGCGACGCAGTGACAGTTTGAGATCAAGTATCATAGTAATTTCCTGAACGCAGTTTTAATATAACCGCGTATTGAATAGTGGGAGCTAAAAGCTTAGTTATTACTAGGTTATTAAATGAAACTATTTTAACCGGATGAATCCCGTAATACATTTTTGGAAACACGACGTTTCGAATACTTTACAGTAGTCCATGGTCATGGGTGTGACAATCGCGAAAATTAAAGAGCTTAGTGCGTACGCAACTTAGAGTTAAGTCTCTCCGTTCTTCACTTTTTATCTGTATTAGGTTGTTTTATTTTTCTTTTTTTTCATAATGGATGGCAAACCAGCAGAAGGAGCACCTGATGGTAAGTGTTTACCTTCGCCCATGGACATCTACAACACCAGAGATGTTGTAGATGTGTTGCCGATCTAGAGAATACAGATAGAAGGGGATACAATGTAGTAGTCCGCGTGCTGAGTGGCGGAACTCAACACCGCGCTTTGCCTTGTTAACAAACCCAGGAAATGAAAAATTCCATTTCCTGGACTGGGAATCGAACCCACAACCTAACATTATTACAAAATTATAATGAACATAATAACATAAGCAAATCATTTTCTTATTACCACTGTACTTACACTATAAGCGCTCTGCATTGTATAGTACTACATTGTTTCAACTAAATGCTACAAGCTCTTCTTTTTTTTAAGTTTGATGAAAAATAGGAATTGTTAACAAATGTCCTTTAAATTAGCGATGGAAGATGCTGTGCCTTAGCCACTAAGTTTCATCTGTCGTCTTTATTATATTTTTACACTTTTTCCCGCATAGCAGGATAGTCACAGAGAAAAGAGAAAGTCCGACACTCCGTTCTACACTTTCCGTCGCGATTCAAGGCACTGTGTATTGAGTAGCGGCTCTCAACCCCACACTTTCTCTCACCAGATTGAAAAAAATTAAAGCTATTTGCACTATAATGTTTACATATGAACTTTAATATGATTTTGGGCAGAAAGTGGAGAACGGAGTGTCTGAACACTTATTGTTAACGAAAATAAGCGTGAATCTCCATAAATACAAATATTCTTAAGTAATATAAAAGCTCATAATTATTGCAAAACTATAATGAACATAATAACATAGGCAAATCATTTTCTTATTACCACTGTACGTACACTATAAGCGCTCTACCAGTACTACATTGTTTCAACTAAACCCTACAACCGGCAAAACAATAAATTAAAGCACACTGCATTCCAGTTAATTTAATATACCCCACGTTGAAATACAATGAAAATTGTTATATAATCAACTATTATAACTTAATATAGTTGGAATTTCTGAATTAATGTGGTTGGTATTGAAAATTTAGTGTCTAAATACTCCGTTCTCTGTTTTTCGTTGCAATTTGAGATATTTAGATAGACTAGTGTCCCCGTTGACGCGTTAACAACGCGTTGTCCTTAGTAATGTATGTATATGTCACTTTATATAAACATGGATGTCAAATCATGGTGTAACATTTATTTTATGATAAATTCATAAAATTCTCTATATAGATTATAAGTGTGCCAAGTTTCATGCTCCTCCGTCCCCGTAATTTTTGTAAAAGGGGGTACAAAGTTTTTGCTTCACTTATTTATATATAGATATTGTTCAACGAAATTCGTGCAATGGGACTGTAGACGTGATTGGTTATAAATTCGATTTCATACATAGCTTCACGCTGCATCCCGCATACAGCAGGGTAGGCAGAGGGAACCTAGTGTTAAGACACTCCGTTCCCTACTTTCCGCCGAATTGAGGCATTGCGTGCTGAGTGGCAGACTCAACGCCGCGCTTTGCCTTGTTTCCAAACCCAGAAAATGAAATATACTATTTCCTGGAGTAGGAATCAAACCCACAATCTGTCGCGTTTTTCGCACGCTTCGCTTGTGCCTCTGCGCCACGACAGGCGTTTCAATTCCCACTCGATTTCCAGTCAGCGAAATTATAATATTTAAATTATTTTCATTTCTTTGCTTGGTATAACAAAGCGCGGCGTTTATTTCTGCCCCGCAGCATGTTATACACCGAACAGAATATCTTGACAGTAGAATAACTCTGACTAACTTGCTATGCGAGATAAAGCGTGAAGTTGTTTTTCTTAACTAAATATAAAATATATAATATAGAATGCTTAGATTAACGTGGTCGTTAAGGTTTAGATAGGCACCATAGTTTTTTTTTTGTTTTTTTTTTTTTAATTATTACTATAGAATATAGAACGGACACGTGGTCCGTACCTTTTGTCAACTTTTACAATGTTTTCATATCGCTTAACTAAGCTTAGGAAATAAGATATTTTTTATTTTTTTTTCCCAAAAGAGAGTCCAATATAGTGTCAAAGCACTTATTCGCTGCTTTTCGTCTGAATTTGTGACATGACATGACAAGTTACGTAAACCAACGCCGCGTGTTGTCTTACTAGAGTCGAGAAATGAAAATAATTTTAATATACTCCGTTACCCGCAACCAATTACGTTTAAAGTTAAACACTGTCGCACTGCATTATTCCTATATTATTTTTTACCTCAATCCCCTCAAAACATACATATATACATAGCTTCACGCTGTATCCTGTATGCTGTATATAGCAGGGTAGGATCAGGGAACCTAGTGTTACGACACTCCGTTCCCCACTTTCCGCCGAATTGAGGCATTGCGTGCTGAGCAAATTCCCTAAAAACAATAGCTACTAAACATTTATAATACACAAAGACTGTCCACGTCATTTGCATAAGGTCAAAATATAGTAAATAGCTCTCAAGAAGGCGCAGTTTATCAAACAAATAAATTTCCTTGACACCAGCATTGTGGTCACTACTGACATGACTAATAGTGGAACTGTCGAAGTAATTGTGTTTTGTATAACTAAATGTATAACGAAAGCTTTGTTAGATTTTTTTGGTTAGGTTTGTTGCGGCGTTGAGTTCCGCTAGTCAACACGTTGTCGGGTAGAATGTACAGAATGGAGTGTCATGACACTAGGTTCACTTTCGTTACTTTGCTATTTGGTAAAAGAAAAAAAAATATTGAGGGTGGATGGATGTACCTACTCTTTCAAGCAAAAGCTAGATGAAAATTTTTAGTATTTTAGTTTATATAAATAAGTGAAGCAAAAACTTTGGATCCCTTTTTACGAAAATTACGCGAACGGAAGAGCATGAAACTTGGCACACTTATAGTTTATATAGAGAAGGAATCCAGAATGCTAATATATTCCTTAAATAATGCATAAAAAGTATATTTAATTAATAAAATCAATGTTACACACACTGCCATAGCTTGACATCCATGTTTATATAAAGTGACATATACATACATTGCCAACGCGTTGTTAACGCGTTACGGGAACACTAGTGGAAATAGATATCGCAAGCAGAAATCAACGACATCGAGAACTAAATTAAATAAGACATAAATAAAATACGCAAAATCACGCAAACAGCAACCGTTTTAATCGAAAACTAATTTCTAAAAGTCAAGCCAATTATCCTTTTCCGTTTCTCCCCCAGTACCCATTACGATATCCGTTATAATATTTTACTCGATTTTCAATACAGTAAAATATTGTTGAGGAATATTTAAATACTAAGGAAAACGCGGCGTAGACCTTTACGCCGCGTTTTAACTGTAAAGGCGATTGGTTTTGGGTTCGATTTTCTTTTTTTTCTTTAACTTTTTTTTAGCTTCACGCTATATCTCGCATATAGTGGTGGTTAGTTTGGTGGTAGGAGGTTCGTCCTCCGTCTGGCTCGCGACCACTATCATGTCAAAGACGAGCCGCCAAATATCTTATGATGTGTTCCGGTTCGATGGCATGTAAGCCAGGTTTTTCCCTATCCCACCCATCCTTTCCCCAAAATGTAGTGGTTCTGATAGCGGACTTCTACATTGTCCTCCCCTTCCATCTGTATCCTCTAGGTTGGCAACGCATCTACAACGCCTCTGGTGTTGTAGATGTTCATGGGCGAAGGTAACCACTTACCATCAGGTGGTCCTTCTGCTCGTTTGCCATCGGTTATCCATAAAAAAAAAAAAATATAGTAGGACAATCAGAGGAAACCTGAGAACTTAATGTTAAGACACTCCGTTCCCGTAAAATAATGACTTTTTTGTTAAAACTTAGTCTCGATCTGTCTACATAAAGATAATATTGCATATAGCATTTGAAACAGTTGATGCGCTTTCCAAACAAACAGTGTAATGTATGCAAGGGCATGCACTCAATTAATAATTATTAAGTTTGCTGATCAATTTGCTTTTGACATTCATTTTAAAAAATTGAAGAGATTTTTATTTGGTTTTTATAATCTAAGTAGAAGCGAGTGAAGCTAATGTCGCGGGATATAGCTAATCCCGCGACATCGTTTGCGTGGATTATAAAACAAAACCCCGTTTATTGCTATTTTTCTAAGAAATTGGACAAAATTTTCTGTTATTGCTCCTTTACGTAGTGTAAAGGACCAAGCAACCTCCACGCCAAATTTCAGTTTTTTGTCCCAACGGTTTCGGACGAGGGTGTATGAAAATTGTCATACATATAGTGTACATGGAGAAGAGGCGCAGAAAACCAACTTTTTTTATAACAATCTACCATAAATACAATGAATTGACTGCAAACGCAATTGGATATGGGTTCGATTCCCAACCGGACCAATATTTCAGTTATTTTTATATTGTATTTGTTTAATTTTTATTTTCAGTTTGCTTTTGCAGTTCTATTCTTAGATGGTTTTTACATAAATAAATATTTATATATAGCAATATGTGTATTTACATTTCCTAACTAATTCCAATGTTTTATTGAACAATTCATTTCATTCCCACTGCGACAGCGGAACAGTTAAAACCGGTAGCATTATTTCTAACAAGTTCAAATTGTCGATATTCAAAAGTTTCTTTGCAGGAAACTGGAACTTTCTCGAGCTGGGCAATAAATAACGTTAGGTTACCTTAGTGTATTAAATGCAATGCTATGTAAAGAAGTAAATTACTAGTTTGTGTTCTAGATTTTGTATTATATCCGTAAGAGCGTGAATAAGTTGATAAATCTTGTAAATAAAGCTTCAGGGTTTATCCAGGATAGCAAGGTGGTCAGAGACAATCTAGTGTTAAGACACTCTGTTTAGCTTTCGGTCTGAAATTGAGATATCATGTGTTAAGTGACCAAGCTCAACGCTCAACTTTTTACTAGAGGGGGAAAGATAATTTAAAAATACTCCTGAGTCACTCCGCTCCTCTGCGTCACGATTGCCTCAAATGTTCTTTAGGTAAACACTCCTCTCTCAGCCCAAACAAATACCACAGATATATGTTGTTTAACACCGCTATTTTAAGTACCGCTAATTAAAGTTTATCTTCTACAATAGAGATTCGTATCTAAAACCATTGTATGGTGTCATATATATTTCCATTATATCTTTTTTTTAGTTTTAGATTGTATCCCGCACATGGCAGATTAGGCAGAGGGAACCTGAGAACCTTGAGTTAAGACACTCCGTTCTCATTTAACATATCCGTTCTCCACTTTCCGCCGAATTGAGGCATTGCGTGCTGAGTGGCGGAACTCAACGCCGTGCTTTGCCTTATTACTATAACGAGGAAATGAAAATACTAAATATTAATTCTTTTCCTAGAGTGGGAATCGAATCCACAACCTGTCGCGTTTACAGTCGCACGTTTGTGCCTCTGCGAGACGATAGGCCTCCACTATATAGTTAAATCTTATTTATTATAGCTCACTAGAACAAATAAACACAGAAGTTCGTTGTAAATTAATAATTTTATTACCATACAAATTTATCCCTGGCCAGACAATATTGACACGAATTTGATCCCAATTAATTGCTGACACGAAGACAAAAGGTTGTTATGATTACAGCGCGCTGATAGCTTTACGCTGTTTTACATTATTGGACGTTCATAATCTTTTGTTTATGTGTTTTTTTTATTAGTTTAGTGAAATAGAAAATTTAGTCAATATAATGTATAGATTAGAGGACGGAGTGTTTGAACACTAGGTTATGTGTTATGTTATATGTGAATGATAGCCTACCTACCTAACTTCACGCTTTATCCCTAGCGGGGTAGTCAGAGAGAACGGAGCGCCAAACGCTACGGTCCCTGCATACCTCTTTTGCCTCGTCCACAGTCATTAACCTGTTCATGCATTCCCCCCGGGGGGTCCTCATGCTTTTTACGTGACCTTCCTCCAGTATCATTGATACTGTGTTCTCGAAGGTCAACCGAGGTCTCCCCCTACCTCTCTTGCCGCTCTCCTTTGCTTCATGAACGATAGCAACAAGAACATTATAGTAACATAGTGTCAAGACATTCTAATTTGCACTTTCCTCCCCAATTTGGCGGAATTCAACGCCGCGCTTTATTCTAAACAGGTAGAAATGTGTAAATATTTTAAAATAATATTTCTCCGAGTGAGGACCCAACCAAACGATTGTAGCGGGTTCGATTCCACTCGAGGCAACAATTATGTTCCAACGTTTTTCATTTCTCAACGGTAGCCCTTAACGGTAGGTAGTAGCTTAACGGTAACCCGAATAAATAAATGAATGAATAAATGGTATTAGATAGTGGAAAAAGGTTTTTTCTATCTACTTTACTATACAAGATAAAGCGTGGAGCTAAAATGTAAGCAAAAATCAGCTAAAATTTAAAAAATAACCAACTTTTATTTCAAAATGAAAAATAGCTAAAATTAGGCTTTAAAATTTCTGATTATAGGTTTATCTGTTCTACTGAAACTGTTACTACTACTTTCAATATATTGTATTCTCCACTATCCGCCCTAATTAATGAATTGAGACATTGTGTGTTAAGTGGCGGAAATCAACGCCGTGATTTGTTCTAGCATAGTAGAGAAATAAAAATAATTTTAATATAAATATTTTACCGAGTGGGCATGGAACTCAACGATTGTTGTGCGTTCGATTTCTACTATAGGCAATGATAATATATTGAAATATACCTACCTACCTAATTTCACGCTTTATCCCTAGCGGTGTAGTTAGGTATGCAGGAACCGTAGCGTGTGGCGCTCCGTTCTCTCTGACTACCCCGCTAGGGACAAAGCATGAAGTTAAGTAAGTATGAATATTAAATGAAACTATTTTAACCGGATTATTCACGTATATTTTAGTATTCTGAAATACATTTTTGGAAACCTGACGTTTTCATACAAGAAATATAAAAACATCTGGATTTCAAATAGATTTTTGTTACAATTTTGAAAATAACGTAAAAATCTTTAATTCAAAAATAAAATGAAGCTTTAAACTTTCATATTAACCTTTATCTCATATACGTGCGAGATTTCACTGAGGCTGTTGATTAGAGAGCGGTGATTGATGACGTGTCGCAAGAACAAATGACGGAGTGATCGATTATGTCGCGTCTGCCTTTGATGGATTCACGCGATGTTGTACGTCTGACCGGTGATTAGTCATTAACTTAGATAGCTAGTTCTTAGTGATATGGCTCTCTGCTTTTTGTTTTTTTAGAACGGCGTTGAGTTTCGCATAACTCTATCCTTATAATATGTGTTTTAGATATAAATTGTATCCCGTATGGTATTTTCTTTCACAATAATTGTCGTTAGTTAGCGTTGAGTTTTCACATACATACATACATAGCTTCACGCTGTATCCCGCATATAGCAGGGTAGGCAGAGCGAACCTAGTGTTAAGACACTCCGTTCCCCACTTTCCGCCGAATCGAGGCATTGCATACTGAGTGGAAATGAAAATACTAAACTTATACATTTCCTGGAGTGGAAATCGAACTTAAAACCTGTCGCGTTTACAGTCGCACGCTTGTGCCTCTGCACCACGACAGGCGTTAATCTAAGACTTCAAAATGAACCAAATCAAATTATTCAATACGCAAGAGTAAATTTGCGATAAAAATGCATACATTAACAATATTAATATGGCACGCGATTTTAATATACGAGTAAGGGTAAATATTATTCTCCCCTATCAATATCTATCTAGATTAATTCAGAATTAGTCATGTTGTAAAAATGTTAACTTTTATATATTCACCCCAATAGGGTGGGGTCAATGGCCTTATGATTCATCGTTTAAGGGGTGTTAACAGTGACTTATATATAAATGTATGTAGTTGACTGCTTTTGATAGATAGTACTAATTTTTAACTATATTAGATTAGTGAAACCTAATGTCCATTTTTTTTACGGATAACGGATGGCAAACGAGCAGAAGGTCCACCTACCTGATGGTAAGTTGTTACCTTCGCCCATGAACATCTACAACACCAGTGATGTTGTAGATGAGTTGCCTACCTAGAGGATACAGATGGAAGGGGAGGACAATGTAGTAGTCCGCTATCGGAACCAACATATTTTAGGGAAAGGAAGGGTGGGAAAGGGGAAAACCTGGCTTACATGCCATCGAACCGGAACACATCATAAGATATTTGGCGGTTCGTCTTTGACATGATAGTGGTCGCGAGCCACACGGAGGACGAACCTCCTACCACCAAACTACTGGGATACCCGCCTGTTACGGGACGCTACCCACCGGCGGAGGGGAATTGTATTATAACCCCGTCCCCTCACAGGGAAAAATTCTCCGTTGCGACTTCGTCCGTGCAATTTTTGAAATCGATACATTACGTGTAAAGTTAATTGCGAATTTAAATGTAAATATATTAGAAAATAATTTAAACATGATTTTATTTTGAATGCGAATCGAATTCACAAGCGATTAGTGAAATTAACTCTGCATTGTCTCAGTTATAGTAGAAAAAGAAAAATAATTTAAGTACCATAATTTCTTTGAATGAGGATCGAACACAGAACCAATCGTATGAATAGACGGATGTCCCACTGTGCCACGAAGGTCTAATGAATAATATTTTTTTTAAATTTAATTATTATTTAATTATATTTTTGTATAAGTTTCTTTATGAAAGTTCTCTTATTATGTAGATATTTTTAAATTAACAAAGGGTACGACATTTTGCCACGTAAAGGGAATTCCCATTTCCCTTAGACGTTATGACTAACTAAAAACAATATATTTAGAAATAAGTATAAATATTTTCATACGTTCCGTCGTTCAAATACTTATGTGTTTCTAAAATATTTTTCATTACGTTTTAAACTGAAGAGGGTGGAGAATGAAGTAATTTGTCATACGATTCTTTCTTTTTGTTCCACAAAATATTAAAAGAACCATTTTTTTTAATTATTTCATCGTTTAAATGTTAAAATTCTTGATTAATAAATTAATGCCAGACAACGCTCAGACGAAACTTCTGACCCCAAATATCTGAAATTCAACAAGTAGGCTCTTTGAGAGTGCGGCGTTGAGTACCACCACTCAGCACGCAATGCCTCAATTTGGCGGTAAGTAGGGAACGGAGTGCCTTAACACTAGGTTCTAAGATTCCCTCTGCCTACCCTGCTGCTATATGCGGGATACAGCGTGAAGATAAAAAAAAAGAAAAAAGGGCTTTGATGAACGTAGAGGAGAACTAATGGAGGATTTTTTCGAAATTTCAATGGAAACAGGAAAAAACGACATTTTACTTTACATTTTGTAGTCCACGTAAACGAAGTTACGGGCATTTACTAGTATAAGTCTAAGATATTTGAGCTTTCGCTAATACCAATAGAACATATAAGTAAATATCAAATCAGATCAATGTTATATTCTATGAAGGAGTTACTGGTAATAGGCTATGTTTATGAATTGATGTTGACTTAGAAATTTGAAGGAGGTAAAGTAAGGATGGCAAGAAAAAATAATTACACTTTTTTAAATCATTTTTCGATTTTTTGTCCAGGGCAGGGTAGAAGGCACTAGACCACGCGGAATAACCCCAATGCGCTGGACTGATCAAATAAAGTCACTAGTTGGTAGGCCTTTACACGAGTGTACCAGAATGACTTTCACAGGGAAAGATGGCGCGACATTGTACGGCGAGCTACAACTGCCGAACAACATGATGAACATGAACATGAACCACTCTGTCAAGAATGATACGAAGAAGAAGAAGATATAAATCATTATATCAAATTCGGCGGAAAGAGGGGGTTGAAAACTTTAATAGGACGGAGTGTCTTAACATTAGGTTGCTATGTGCGGGATACAGCGTGATGCTAAAAGCGTGAATTCATTATATTAATATGAGGAGGAATAACAATGGACCCGTTTTTACGTAATAGCTATATGCGGACAGCGAAGTAAAAAAATTGGTTTAGTTAAAAATTATCTGGTGAAGAAGTGCAGGAAGCCAATATAACTAGCAAAAGAAAACTAAACATTCGTCTAACTTCAGAAACTTTAGGATTTATAATATTATTAAGCAATGAGTAAGAAGTAGGCGTAGGAGCTAAATATTTCTTTAATATATTAAAAAGTCTGCATGCCTGCCCAAAATTATCATCAGTTCATTTTGGCATGCATTTCCAAGACATATTAATAGGAATGGAATAAATTTCATTAGGGTAGAAAGATGGCTTTGGACAGCGCAGACGAGCTTTTATACATTAAGCTTACACTTGTATAACAAGTCCCTGGTACTGCAGTAAGCTTTTCTTGGCTTTAATGATGAATCCATAGAATCCTCAGGAATATCTTGTAATAAACACTAAAAAATAAAAAACCTTTTTATAATTACGTATATTTTTTTATTCCAACGCTACTATACTATCAGTAATACGATTGCACTCAAGGCACGTTCTGCGTCGTCGAACACGACTGCTATCAGATGTTTTACGATCTTCAAAAACATAGCGAAGTATATATAACGTTTAAGATAAAGGTTTACATATAATTTATGAAAGAAAATAAAATTCGGGTACTTAGGTAAATGTTAACCCTAAAATTTAAATTTATATCTATATATTAATACTCGTACGTGTTAATATGAACTATTTTCATTTCCTCGCTCTGGTAACAAGGCAAAATCCGCCACTGAGCACGTAATGCCTCAATTCAGTGGAAAGTGGGGAACGAATATCTTGATAGAATGGAGTGTTTTAACATTAGTTTCTCAGGTTTCCTCTATCTATCCTAGTATATGTGGGATACAGCGTGAAGTTATTAATACGTGAAGAAAAACCTTAGTACTCCTGACGGAAGAGGAAAGAATTGGCATAGTTAAAGTTTATATGGAGAAGAAGCAGAAAGTAAATATTATTTATAATAATGTTTTCGAAATAAATTTATATAAAATAAGATACACGTTGCTTTGGCAACGCGTTATTTACGCGTTACTAGGGCTTTAAGTATAATCTATTAAGCAAAGATTTATTTTCTCTGAGACAGTTTTTGCACAATTGTATGGCAATGGCATCTGGACTCCAATGAACTGTATAAACTATCCTTATAGGCTGTATTCACACTCGGGGGATTGATTATATTAAAATCGAATTTATTTCTTTTTTTTTAACTTCACGCTGTATCCCGCATATAGCGGGGTAGGCAGAGGGAACCAGAGAATCTAGTGTTAAGACACTCCATTCTCTTTCAACATTTCCGTTCCCCACTTTCCGCCAAATTGAGACATTTATTTCTGCGTTCTGGTAAAACAAAGCACAACGTGGTGTTCCACCAATCTTCCTTCTTTTGGCCAACTTCGCTACATACAGAAGATACTTTTAACATACTCGCGACCGCTGACGTGTATTCACGTCATTTTAAATTCTATTCCTGGTTGGCGCTGACGTGAATTCACGTCATTTCAAATTATTATATTATATTTCCAATATTGTTATTTAAAAACAAATTTTAAACTTTTTATTCTCCCCTGGATGATACAAGTCGGCGGCAACTAGCATCAAAATTTCATCAGAGAATTAGAAACGTAGAAAAATAGCCGGTTGCGAAAGTGGTAATAGTATAATAACAACAATGACGTTAGGTTTGCATGTTGCAAGAGCAAAAATACCTAAAAACTCTTCATAAAGTGCTAAAAGGTTTCGCCCGGTCTAAAGCTATCATCAGATCATTTCTAGCTCGTATTTCGAAGGCAGCATTGATGGAATTTTTTTAAATCTGGTTCAGTAGAAAGAAGAGTTGGGACAGTTGAGGCGGAAGTGCACTATGGCCTTTTATGCTTACATTTGGATTTCAAGTCCCAGGCATTGCTTCTTGCAACAATTTCGAATTAAATCAAGATCAAAAATATTTAAATGGGCTATTACAAGTACTTTTCAATAATCTGTTAACATTATATTGTCAATATTGTCAGCCTTAAAGGAAGCTACCACCCGCTCGGAGCGCAGTTCTGTTGAGAGGAGCAAGCAAGAAATGTAATTCCCCTTCTTATCATTTTTTTTAAATATAATGTTACAACAAGTTTTAAACAAATTATTAGCTTCTCGAGTAAGTATCGACGGCATTTAATTCCACACACATCTGTAGGTCTAACCTGATCAGAAAAATATATATATTTTTAGTTTTGACGATTTTTCCAGTCAGTAATTTTTGAGACACTCCGGGTTCTTTTCACTTTCTCGGAACTCAACGCCGCATTTCATCTTATATCTTTTGTCAAACTAGAGAAAAGAAAGTAATTAAAATATAATAATTTCCCCGAATCCAACCACCTAGTTTACAGATAAAGTACGCTTCACGCTGTATCCCGCATATAGCAGGGTAAACAAAGGAAACCTGAGAACTTAGTGTTAAGACACTCCGTTCTCTTTCAACATATCCGTTCGGCATTTTCCGCCGGATTCAAGCATTGCGTGCTGAGTGGCGGAACTCAACGCCGCGCTTGTTACGATATTATTTATAATTTTCATTCCCGGGAGTGGGAATCGAACCCACAACCTATCGCGTTTACAGTCGCACGCTTGTGCCTTGCACCACGACAGGCGTTAACAAGCAAAACAAATACACATATACCTCGAACCTCTAACACATACTTGATAGAAAATAATATTCCCAGTTATTCGAACAAATTGAAAATCACATACACTCTAGTCATTTTAAAAGTAATTTCGCGAAGTTTAAATAAGTCGTTTAATTAGTGCTTGCGTTTCATACAACTACTACTACAGTAGAAACAATGAAATAATTCCATCTTTTTTCCATAACACTTGAGTCTGTATGACGATACAGTATTAATTAAAAATATGATTCATAAAAAAAGTATATTTTTTAATCTCATTTAAAAGCTGAGTCAATTATAAGTACTTGCCATGAGATTGTTTTAACCTATATAATTTTTTTTTATTGTTTTTTACGATATGACTCAGTTGATAAGTTTCTGATAGTACGTTCAGTTCGGTATTCAATTCTCTTTATTAAAATATTTTTTCATAATGGTGCAGTGGGAATACGTCTGACTGTAAAGACGATTGGTTGTGGGTTCGATTTTCGGTGATTGACTGAATTTTTGATAAAATAACACGTTAACTAGATATTTGAATCTTATTTTTTGATCGCTGCAAGAGAACTGAAGCTAAAATATAATCATATCAATAAAAAGCTATCATGGCTCAGTAGGACAGCGTTTGACTGTAAGTACGAGGTCGTAGGTTCGATTTCTATAAGGAGGAAGATTTTCATTTCTTCGCTTTAGTAAGACAAAATATGGCATTACATTCCGCAACCTCAACAAATAATGTATCGAATTCGTGAGGAGAGTGGAGAACGGAGTGTCTATATACACTACCATAGGTTCTCTCTGATAAGTCTGTTATGCGTAAAGTAGAATACAAATGGCTCCACTTTTTTCTATATATACAATACCTTGTGTATTAACCGTCGATAACAGACGTTCAGCATAAAGCTTTTACTTAAACACACTCATACACACCTGGAAATTAAAACATGGAAATTATTCCTTTGATTTTCCACTATGGTAAAAAGAAGGGATTAATTGAAAAGAAAAATCCTCTTTTTTCGTCTCCTGTCTTTTTGAGTAATAATAAATTATTTCACTTGCAACCCGCGGCCTGCTTAATCATTTTATGAGGTTCGCCATGCTTTTATTTATTTTATATATAGTAACAGGTATTTTTCTACTAATATATAATATTCTTCCTCTTTTTAGATTTCGTGTTTTTGTACTAAAATGTTTATTATATAAATGTATTTTTTATATATTAAGAATTGTGGCCCACTACATATAAAAAAAAATATTTTTTGAAAAAAAGGTTACTTACCCCTGGTATAAATAAACAATCTTGGGTCAAGGTATTCTATCTTCGTAGTAAAGGCAATGTAGTTCATATATACATACATACATAGCTTCACGCTGTATCCCGCATATAGCAGGGTAGGCAGAGGGAACCTTGTGTTAAGACACTCCGTTCCCCACTTTCCGCAGAATTGAGGCATTGCCTGCTGAGTGGCGGAACTCAACGCCGTGCTTTACCTTGGCAATATAGACAAGACAATATAGTGAAGGAATATTAGCAAAACAAGAGCAACACCTTTACGCTTTTACCTTTACACCTTAAGGATTTAAGCGATGTCTTATCAAACACTTATTAACTAAATAATTTATTAATACACTTTATTTTATTAGTTTTACCTAAAGGGTAGGCAACGCGTAAGTGATGCCCCTGGTGTTGCAAGCGTCCATAGGCCACGGTAACCACTTACCATCAGGTGGGCCGTGTGCCTTGTTGCCACCGTCGTGGTATAAAAAAAAATAAAAATATATATTTCTTAGAAAATTTGCACACGTGTCCGAATCTAACAAGCATTAAGCTAATATCCCTGCTAAAACTAATGTACTATGGTATTGAAACAACATCTGATTGTAAACGCGATTGGTTGTGGATTCGATTCTCACTCGAGGGAATTAATATATTTAAATCCATTTTATTTCCCCGCTTTGATAAGAACCAGCGAGGGGTTGAGATCTATAATGCAATGTCTCGGCTTTGAGGGAAAGGCAGAATAAAAAGATTTTGATAATTTTATTTACAATAATTTAAATATTATATGGCGAGTGAACAATAAATAAATGTATTGAAAATCAAAAATATGCATTTACGTTTTCTGCACCGTCACACAAAACAGCGCGAGATTTGCGTCATATCATCACGGTTGGATGGTTCTGATCAATATTGAGCGAGTAATTTTCAGTGGCCACAAAAAGTTATAATTTAGGGCAATTTTTAATGATTTTTAACAATTTTTTAAGACAAAATATTAAGTATTACTCCAAGTCAATAATAAGTAAAATCTTTCATTTCAGAGACTACAAATAGGACAAACTTTTGGACATAGAAATTTCAAATACGGTATATTCGTTTCTTGGGAATTGCAATGAATAAAAAAAAGGAACAGGTTGCAATCCGAGAGTGTCAGCAGAAGTGAAAACTTGAATATTAACGTTATGCATTTTTGATATTAAGAAATGGTTAGCGAATAATTTTGTACGAATTGCTTTAATTACCTATATGTAAATACGTTAAAGAAAACCTTTGGATTCCTTTTTACGAATTTTACGTGGACAGAGGAGCATGAAACTTGGCACACTTATAGTTTATATAGATAAGGAGTGCACAATGAATATATTTTCTAACAATAAGGAATTTTAATATTTACGAATTTTTGTTCAGGTCACGTGTCCTGACGTGAGTTTAACATTTTTTATCCATGACAAAATGTCCACAATGCCACTAAGGAAGTATGCACTTCAAAAACCCATAGAGTTCAAAATTACAGGTGAAAACTATTATCAGGCAAATTTTACTAGAGGAAAATCACGTAGAAAACAAGACTACCTGAGGGCATATATAAGAAGCTTAATGATTGTGGAAGAAACGAAACGTACAGGAAAGATATGCCGTAAAATTTGATTCATTATTTCCGTTCATATCATTGGAATACTCGGTGAAGATTAAAAAATAGCTTTAAACTTTTAGTGTAAGGAATAATAGATGTTCTTTAATAAAAGTGGAGAAATATTTCTATATATTCTTAACATCGATAAGCCCTAAGATGGTGAAAGTCAAAGAAGCGGTAACTTCTTTAAAGCCTTAACCGGGGGACGGTGACATGAGAATTGCTTTAATAATCCATAACCCCCAGAGTCGAGGGAGGTGGGCACCCTAGACGGCCTGCTCAGAGTAGCGGGTTGACCTCTGGTAGAGAACACAGTACTTAAGTTTGTTCGGACGACTTTTTTTTTTTAACTTCACGCTGTATCCTGCATATAGCGGGGTAGGCAGAGGGAACCATAGAACCTAGTGTTAAGACACTCCATTCTCTTTCAACAAACAACGGACAACTTTACAAAACGTAAAAGATATATCATTAATAATTTTATGATTCTATGATTTTATGCAAATTATATTTTTATAACAATTTTTGTCTTTCATGGACTTCATTATTTCATTTGAATAACTGTAGGAAAAATCAATTTAATGAGGAACTTATGGAGATCTCATTCTATAAGGTAAAGCTTAACATAATATTTTTTTACCACGAACAAGGAAAATTCATCATATAAATATTAATATAATTTATTATATTGAATAGATCAAATATTAATAAAAACACGTTTACAAAAACAAGCTTTTTTATGATATATTGTATTCTCTAAGTTTAGTTCTTTCCTTTCATACTCGGGCAGGTAATTCATATTATAAAATATATCCGCCATTTTATGAAGGCGGCCATTTTGTACAAAAATACAAATTAAATATAATTTCATTGTCATCAGAACTGAAGTGTATTCCAATTTTTTCCCCAATCGGAAGAAATGGGTCAAATTTACTTGCAAGTGCAAGATTTGGCCCACAATAACATTGCAACAATGGGAGCGAAGTTATTGCATTGATTACTAATTGACAAATACATATCGTCGTCTTAGAGTTTACAAGTCTATTTTTATGCTATGCGGGACAATAGCAAGGTAGTCAGGAACCTAATGTCAATGCACTTTGTTCTCCTCTTTCAGCCCGAATTAAAGGCTTGATGAGTGCCGGAACTCAACGCCGCAGTTTGTTTTACCAGAACTGATATAAAAAAAATGAAAATAATATAAATATTTAAAAGAATCACGATTACAATCAGTCACTGTCCCACTGCACAACCTCTATATATCTATATATTAATACGTGAAGCAAAAATTTTGGACCCCAAAAATTTAACGAAAATTACGCGGACGATAAATTTACGAGGAGCATGAAACTTGGCACATTTATAGTTTATATACCGAACGAGTGCTGAATGATAGTATCTTTTTAAAATAATACATAAAAAAGGTATGTTAAATTAATAAAATAAATGTTACACACACTACCATGGTTTGACATCCATGTTTATATAAAGACATATAAGTTGCTAGGCAACGCGTTATTAACGCGTCAACAGGGACTAGTTAAAATAATTATATATATAATTATTTTAACTTAGTTTTTTTTTTTTAACTTCACGTTGTATCCATATAGATGTATGCATATAGCGGGTAGGCAGAGGGAACCAGAGAACCTAGTGTTAAGACACTCCGTTCTCTTTCAACATTTCCGTTCCCCACTTTCCGCCTAATTGAGGCATTGCGTGTTGAGTGGAACTCAACGCCGCGCTTTGCCTTGTTACCCAACCCAAATGAAAATACAAAATTTTACATTTCCTGGAGTGGCAATCGAACCCACAACCTGACGCGTTTACACTCGCACGCTTGTGCCTCTGGGCCACGACAGGGTTTTTAAACAGGCGTTTTTTTAACTTAGTAATATTACTAATATAATAAATAAAAATTCAAACATCTCAAGTCGAAAGTCTTATAAGTCCCACCGAGAGCATGTCTGATTTTGGCAGGCCGTGAACTGGCTTTATCTTACTGCGGTTCCGTTTTGCTTGTACACAAAATGTACGATTATGATGTTGTTACGAGCATAACACACATGTACGTAACATACATGTTACTCCTTTAGTACATTTTCTACACAATTTGACGGAAGACGGAAATTGGTTAATGGTTTCTTAGCTTTGTTTACTGTTATATAACTTATATTTTTTTTAGATTTACGTTGTATGCCACACATAGCAGGGTAGCTTGTGAATGTGATTATAATTGCGTGCAAAAGTACATTTCCTGGAGTGGGAATCGAACCCACAACCTGTCACATTTAGCGTCTCGTACTCTGCACCACGACAGGTGTTTAAAAAAAAACTAATTTAATAAAATAAAAAAAAAAACAAGAGAATAATACATATAGCAATATATACGCATATATTGAAACTTAAATATATAATATATTCTAATAAAAACTACCCTTACCGTAGCTCAGTGAAGCACCAAAGTAAAAGTCTATTAGCCGTACGAAGGTAGGGATTTCTTTCATAATGAAAGGGATTAATGTCCCCATCTGACCCCATTCTCTCAAAAGTTGGTCTAATTAGGGAGCTTATCATGATGTGATTCGCTTATATACAAATATATAACTTTTTACATAAGTCGTGAAAAAAATTAGAAATATAACAAAAAAAAAAACAACGCCTGTCGTGGCGCAGAGGCACAAGCGTGTGACTGTAAACGCGACAGGTTGTGGACTCGATTCCCAGTCCAAGAAGTGAAGAATTCTAAATAATATTTAGTATTTCCATTTTCTGGTTTTGGTAACAAGGCAAAGCGTGGCGTTGAGTTCCGCCACACAGCACGCAATGTCTCAATGCGGCGGAAAATGGGGAACGGAGTGTCTTAACACTAGGTTCCCTCTGCCTACCCTGCTATATGCGTGATACAGCGTGAAGCTATGTAAGATGCCAGTGTTAAGACACTGCATTCTTTACTTTATGTGTGAAAGAGACATTGCGTGTTAAGTGAAGGAACTCAACGCCGCGCTTTGTTACCAGAGATTTGGTATTTGGAAATGAAATTAATCTCTAATTTACCATCAAATCACAACGAGTGTATGATAAAATATTAAAATATGTAAGCAGCCAGAATAAAGAGAGAGAATTGCTTTATGTATGTATGTGCGCTGTATAAATATTAATTTAGTAAACATCCTTTCTACGAAGTAACTGTTATTCTCGGTATAGATATCTCGTTCATCAAATTAGGACAAAACGTGGTTAGTGCTTTAGAATGGAATTGTATATATAACATTAAAAATTTAAGTAGGTTATAGTCAGAATGAAGAAGAACGCGCTCAGGTGGTTTGGGCACTTCGAGAGGATGAGTGATGAAAGAATGGTGAGATATATATATGAAGCAAAGGTGAGCCGCAAGAGAGGTAGGTGGAGACCTCGGTTTAGTTCCGCCACTCAGCACGCAATGCCTCATTTCTGCGGAAATCTGAGAACGAAAATATTTAAAGAGAACGGAATGTCGTAACACTAGGTTCTGTTCCTGCTACGTGCAGGACACAGCGTGAAGCTAAAAAAAGCTTCAAGCTTTTAAACCTGGTGTTAAGACACTCCGTTTACCACCTTACAACCAAATTCAAAACATTGCTAAGTGGCGAAATTAACAATGATATGCCAATAATTTAATTATAATAATTTCCACAAACGGGAACCGAACCTCAATCAATCGCTTTATAGTCAGAGACCACTGTGCCATGATAGCCTAAACGTGCAAAATAGCCTTAATTAAATGGACGAGATTTCTATATTGAGTAAGCTACCGTTCCTTCGTGGAAAGCAGGTTTACTAAATTAATATTTATACAGCGTTCATCATAATGTTAACATTTAGACTTATGATACGTTTTATATATTTTTCTCATAAGTTAAAAGATATTATAATGGAAGTTTAAAAATAATTAATATATATATATATATATATATATATATATATATTTAAGTGATATTCAAACATTTAGGATAAGACAAACCTTTTTCAAATATGTATTGCAATTCTAATCAAGCTTATTTTTTTCTAAAATTTACTAAGAATATATGAATAACATCTGTCGTGGCGCAGAGTGGGCGAATGTAAGCGCGACAGGTTGTGGGTCCGATTCCCACTCCAGGAAATGTAAAATTTAGTATTTTCATTTCTTGGGTTTGGTAACAAGGCAAAGAACGGCGTTGAGTTCCGCCACTCAACACGCAATGCCTCAATTCGGCGGAAAGTGGGAAACGGATTTGTTAAAAGAGAATGGAGTGTCTTAACACTAGGTTCTCTGGTTCCCTCTGCCTACCCTGCTATATGCGGGATACAGCGTGAAGTTAAAATATATATATGGATGACTACTCTGCACCATTTTATAAATTTAAAGTCGCCTCCTTGCATATTTCATTAGAATGTGAAAAAGCAGGTATATTTGGCGGAGATCCAGTCAAGTTTCAATTCTATAATTTTATTTATTTATTTATTTGTAATTTATTTATTCATTTCCAACATTTAGCAGGACATCAGAAAAACAAAATTGTACGATAATAACCGCATTAGTATAAAACTGTGTTGCGATTATTAACGCCCACCTCACAAGCGTTCTTACTAACAATACAGTACTAAAGTTGTAAATATATTAACAAAATAACATAGAGAGAAAGTAATGACAAATTAGAATAAAAATATATATATATATACAAAGTGACACAGTAAGAAATTACAAATTCACAAAAAGGTTTTTTTGTGAGTGTGTGTATGTGTGTGTGTGTGTGTGTGTGTGTGTGTGTGTGTGTGTATAGGTGTGTATGTGTGTAAGGGTGCATGAGTGAATTCTGTTTGATAGTGAAATAACAGTCACCCCTTGAAACTTTATATGAGTATCTAGAATTATACTTAGTTTAGTGCCAAAAAATCTTTATAAATATCTATCGTTTCGTTCTTGTCTTCCATTGTAACTAAAACTGATAAATGTATGGTTTTATAAATTAAAAGTTAAAAAAGTATTACTCAAGTAGTTAAATAACTTTTATTTTAAATATTTAGAGGTCTAACGCCAATCGGAGCAAAGGCACAAGCGTGCGACTGTAAAGGCGACAGGTTGTGGGTTCGATTCCCACTCCAGGAAATGGAATTTTTCATTTCCTGGGTTTGGTCGTTGAGTTCCGCCACTCAGCACGCAATGCCTCAATTCAGCGGAAAGTGGGGAGCGGAGTGACTTAACACTAGGTTCTCTCTGTCTACCCTGCTGTATGCGGGATACAGCGTGAACCTATGTACGAGTATGTATGTATGTATGTATGTATTTAGAGGTCACGCCAGAAAAGTCGTTTGTGTTTTCAATCCCTACTCAGTGATTTATTTTTATTCTTTTTACTTAACTAAATTTATATGAGACTACATCAGCACTAGCTATTTGATAAAAAGAATTATCTATATATAAATAAGTAAAGGAAAAACGTTAGATCCCTTTTTACAAAACTTACGCGGACGGAGGAGCATGAAACTCGGCACACTTATAGTTTATATAGCGAAGGAGTGCACAATGATTATATTTTCTAAAAATAATGCATAAAATACATTACATTAATAAAATAAATGTTACACACACTACCATGGCTTGACATCCATGTTTATATAAAGTGACATATACGTCACTTCGCCATGCGTTATTAACGCTTTTACGGGTACACTATTCAAAAGTAATTCACCTAGTAAAAAATTATTTTTTTTACTTTTTACCGTCCTCCTATTTTGAAATCGGTTAAAACTGTTTCTAACATAATCTCTATTAGAACAAAACCGAAAATCGCCCATCAAATCCAATCCAAAGTTCAAATTTGACATAAACCTTAAAAAACACACAAATTAAATTTCTTGAAATATTGACGTTAACTCGGTGGCAGCTTAAAAATGTCACCAAACTTTATAACAAAGTTATTGTGATTAAAATTTGGAACGGTGAAGTAATATTTGTATAAGTGTGATAATTAGTTTAGTTACATTCCAGTTACTTGGAAACCCTCAAGACATAATTCAAGTAAGTAAGTAAGAAACGAAGTCTGTGTTTCGAATTGTAACGACCCAAGATTTGGATTTAGACGGGTGAAGTTGGTATAACGAATTCCTATCTTAATTATTTTAATATTAGGTACTTGGTACATTAGGGTGAAATTATTCAAAAACGCCTGTTGTGGCGCAAAGGTTATGGGTTCGATTCCTACTCCAGGAAATGTATAAGTTTAGTATTTTCATTTCCTGGGTTTGGTAACAAGGTGAAGGGCGGCGTTGAGTTCCGCCACTCAACACACAATACCTCAATCGGCCGAAAGTGAGGAACGGAATTGTTGAAAGAGAACGAAGTATCTTAACACAAGATTTTCAGGTTTCCTCTGCCTACTCTGTTATATACGGGACACAGCGTTAAGCTAAAAAAAATAGATTTTCATTTTTTCGGTATGGTAACATGGCAAAGCGCAATTTGAAGTTCCACCACTTAGCACGCAGTGCCTTAATTCGGCGGAAAGTGGGTAACGGAAATATTAAAAGAGAATGGAGTGTCTTAACACTAGGTTTCATGTTCTCTCTGCCTACCCTGTTATACGCGAGATACAAAGTGAAAACGACAGTCCAAAAAAATAAAGCTTTAATTCCTGTAAACAATTACAGATAACAATATATTTTTTCCAACTTTCACCCCAAATTCTTTATAACATCTAAACATATATACACAAACACAAATAAAGCTACCTACAAAATTGGATCAAACTTTGTTTTCGGCCTAAATCTTGGCATGCATCCAATACTCATGAATCATCACACTACGCACCGATTTGTCAGCGTTAGTCCTTTAGAAGGAATCAACATATGCGTGAATACAAGGGTATCTGGATATCGCTCGGGTGAACTGTTATATGACATCTGTGTCTAAATATAGAAGGAAGATATGAATTGTGAAAGTAAGGATGAGATGGTTTAACCGATTTAGAAAAGAGGAGGATATTTATATATACTAGTGGCCCCGGTGACGCGTTAACAACGCGTTGTCTTTAGCAATGTATGTATATATCCCTTTATATAAACGTGAATGTTAAACCATGGGAGTGTGTGTAATATTTATTTTATTAATTTAATATACTTTTTATACATTATTTTAACCTGTGTGTTGGGAACGTGGGGAACGGAGTGTCTTAACACTAGGTTCCCTCTGCCTATCCTGCTATATGCGGAATACAGCGTCAAGCTATGTATGTATGTATGTATGTATGTATGTACATTGTTTTAAAATAAAAGCATTCTGCTCTCCTTCTTTATATAAACTATAAGTGTACCAAATTTCATACTCCTCCGTCTGCGTAATTTTCCGTAAATAGGAGACCAAAGTTTTTGCTTCACGTATTTATATACGTAGATAGCTATATTTTATTCACTTTTAACCGGTTACAAAAACAAGGTTATTAACTTGACTGTATTTTTTTATACCTACCTTACCTAACTTCACGCTTTATCCAAAGAACAGAGAGAGAGTGGCGAAAATGAGTACCTACTCGAGGATGATTATATTTAAATTATTATCATTTCCATCCTCTCGTAAGTTAGCGCGGCGTTAAGTTCCACCAATCAACACTATCTTGAATTGCCTAGAAATCAGAACGGAGTGTCTTGACACTAGACACTGTCTTCTAACCTACTAAGCGTAAAGTTAAAAAAAATCTTTTTAAAAATTAATATATAAAGTTATAATTTAATTTGAAATCTCATCTCCATATAAAATTTAAGTAAGCAGAAAACTAGAAGTATCTTTAACTCAGTTAATTATTTAGTTCGTAGCGTTTGCATTCGCATAGATAGCGAAACGTAAAGTAGTTTCACGTTTATCTTACTTAGACTGATGTGAATACTTTCATATGTATCTTATTAATATTATAAATGCAAAAGTGTATGGATGTTTGTTCGTCTTTAACGCAAAAACTACTGAAGTGATCTGGATGAAACTTTATATTGATATAGGTTGTACATTAGAATGATTCAAACTGTAATCGATAAAGAGAGGCACAAGCGTGCGACTGTAAACGCGACAGGTTGTGGGTTCGATTCGCAAAGCACGGCGTTGAGTTCCGCCACTCAACACGCAATGCCTCAATTTGGCGGAAAGTGGGGAACGGAAATGTTGAAAGAGAATGGAGTGCCTCAACACTAGATTCTCCGTTTCCCTCTGCCTATTCCGCTATATGCAGGATACAGCGTGAAGTTAAAAAAATAAATAAAAAAAAAGTAAGAAAAAAATAGTTTATATAGCGAAGGAGTGCAGAATGCTAATATTTTTTTTAGATAATGCCTAAAAGGTATATTAAATAAATAAAATAAATGTTACACACACTACCATGGTATGACATCCATGTTTATATAAAGTGACATATACATTGCTAAAGACAACGCGTTGTTAACGCGGTTACGGGGACACTGGTTATTATAAATCTATTATATTAGAACAATAATAAACACTCATCCGTCTATTCTCACACAGAAAATAATATTAGTAAGAAACCGAAGTATATTTCCTTATCACCTATAAGCTAGCTGTCAGAGCCTTTATTACATCCAAAAAGGTGTAAGGGAGTGATATATCACTGTAATATCCCTTTATTTTACTGAATAACATAAATTTTGTATAAAATCATACAAATATGTTATAAATACGATGGTAATGGGTTCGATTCTCATTTGGGAAAATAGTTTTTTTTAGCTTCACGCTGTATCCCGCACACAAAGGATAGGGTAGGCAGAGGGATCCATAGAACCTAGTGTTTAGACATTCTGTTCTCTGTCAACATTTTAGTTCCACACTTTCCGCAGGATTGAGACATGGTGTGCTGAGTGGCGGAACTCAACGCCGATAATAAATATTATTTAATATTTTCAATTCATTCCATGGAGTGGGAATCGAATCCACAACCTGTCGCGTTTACAGTCGCACGCCAGTACCTCTGCGCCACGACAGACCTATCTGAATACAACTATATATAACATAAATAAGTGAATTCCTCACAGTTCCAAGAATATTTAGATTACCCTTATTCAAATAGAACGTTTTCATTATATGCCTTAGAAATATTTCATAGCAAGCCGTACATGTGGAGCAGAAAATTAAAAAACTTTCGAAATCATATACAAGCTGAAAGTTCTGTATGATTTTTTAAAACATTATTTAAAATTAATTAGCAAAAGTTGAAACAGATTGAAATGTGGAACGACATTAATAAAATTGCACAAAATATTTTAAGAAACAGCTTCACGCTTTATTCATATAGTTAGTGTAGTTAGAGAGAACTCAGTGTCAAGACACTCCGTTTTCCGTATTCGAGACATTAAGGAGGGTTATTACGTTGTAGAACTCAACGCCGCGTCTTGTCTTACCTACCTATCTACCTAACTTCACGCTTTATCCCTAGCGGGGTAGCCAGAGAGAACGAAGCGCCAAACGCTACGGTCCCTGCATACCTCTTTTGTCTCTTCCACACACATTAACCACTTCATGCATGCCCTCCGGGGGATCCTCATGTTTTTTACGTGACCTTCCTCCACTATCATTGATACTGTGTTCTCGAAGGTCAACTGAGGACTCCCTACCTCTCTTGCCGCTCACCTTTGCTTCGTATATCTTTCTCACCATTCCTTAGTCACCTTTTTTTCTTTTATTCTTTGTCTTACTAGAGTGGAGAAATGATAAAAAATAAATATAATCTTTTCCCCGTGAGAATCGAACCCACAACAAATCGCGTTTATAGTCATACACAGTCCCACTGCGCCAAGATGGCTTCAAAAGCTGAAACGTTAGTTATTATATGAATATTTTAAGTATAAATAAATATTTTAATTTCATCGTCTATATTCGTTTCTGCCGTTTCAGTTAGCTAGTGAAAATTTTAAATCATAATAAACTCCTTCAACTTCGTTGCTAGCTTCATACTATATCCCGTACATAGTAGGGTAGGCAGAGGGAACCTGAGGACTAAGTGTTAAAACACTCCGTTCTCTTAAAATTTTCGTTACACATTTTTCTATGGACTATAAAACCTAAAATCCTATTTTTAACTGTTTGTAGGAATTGCAGGAAATTCTCTTTTAGTGCTTCCTTACACTCCTCAAGGAACCTACATACATATAAAAGTCACCGTTCAGTTCAGTCCAGTTCTATTATTATGGCGTTTCGAGGGTGCCAGTTAAACACAGATCACTTCGCCAATGTCACGTTGTATGGAGAGCACAAACGTCAACTTTATATGGCCAATAGTTTTGTCTGCATGTTGTTTGTCGGTCAATAACGTATGCGCTTATTATATATACATACATACATACACACATAGCTTCACGCTGTATCCCGCATAGAGCAGGGTAGGCACAGGGAACCTAGTGTTAAGAAACTCCGTTCCCCACTTTCCGCCGAATTGAGGCAATATATATAGATGACTATTAAAGTGAAAAATTCTAAGAAACTACAAAGAACAGCTAAAAATATGAGTAATAATATTATCGTTTTTATGGTGTATGTAACACGCAACAAGGAACTCCCCTAGCTGTCAAATTCAATTTTAGTAGTGATGTATTGCGAAGTTTTTATATTGCTCAATCGATTATTGTTATCATACTCACACTACTAAAAGTAATATATTTAAGTATAGATTTAGATAAAGAAAGAGAAAAAAGCTATTAATAACTTAAACACATACATACATAGCTTCACGCTGTATCCCGCATATAGCAGGGTAAGCAGAGGGAACCTAGTGTTAAGACACTCCGTTCCCCATTTTCCGCCGTATTGAGGGATTGCGTGCTAAGTGGCGGAACTCAACGCCGCGTTTTGCCTTGTTACCAAACCCAGGAAATTAAAAATTCCATTTCCTGGAGTGGGAATCGAACCCACAACCTGTCGCGTTTACAGTGGCACGGTTGTGCCTCTGCGCCACGACAGGCGTTTTTATTAAGGTATTTACTATTAATATCCAATTTCCTTAATAATATATTTTTTTACATGAAGTATGGATGAAGTATGGTGGTTAATTTAGGACTATAATAGGAGAGCAAAGAAAGATAATGACAAGTCGACCTGCACGTACATTTTATTAAAATATTAACAGACGTTAGAATTTTTTTTCTTGAAGGTCTCAATTAATTACTAAATCAAATAATATTATGTTAATTACACATTTTCAGTTAAAAAAGTTTTTAAGTTACATATAAACAGAATTTACAGACAAAACTTCAAAATGCTTGCCCTGTAAAACATTTTCGATATATAAACTTATTCACGCCTGATTCCTTTCCATAATTATAAACTATTCATAATTATAAACTATTAGGTGGTAGGAGGTTCGTCCTCCGACTGGCTCGCGACCATTATCATGTCAAAGACGAACCGCCAAATATCTAATGATGTGTTCCGGTTCGATGGCATGTAAGCCAGATTTTCCCCTTTCCCACCCATCCTTTCCCCAAAATGTGGTGGTTCTGATAGTGGACTACTACATTGTCCCCCCCTTCCATCAGTATCCTCTAGGTTGGCAACGCATCTACAACATCTCTGGTGTTGTAGATGTCTTTGGGCGAAGGTAACCACTTACCATCAGGTGGTCCTTCTGCTCGTTTGCCGTCCGTTATCAATAAAAAAAAAAAAAATTATATTGAAAATGATTTTGATACTCTTGAAGTATCAAAATCATCTTCAATGTAGTGCCAACGCATCTAATGTACTATAGATGCATGCTATTTTGAGGTTATTTATTTTAGGATTTAATGAAGGGCGTTGAACTTGGACTAGTAGAGTATCATTTAAAATTAAAAAAAAAAACTAAGCTAAATATAATTATTACTTTAATAAAATACAAATATTAAAATATTTAACATAAAAAAGTTTACATCTTGGCTGTATAACATACAATCTTTGTATCATTCGACGTTAGATAGAGAAAATTGAACAGTATCGCGTGAACCGTCGTGGAGAGCGGACGTGTTACAATTATAACGAAGTTACGCGACGAAAATAGTCGATGATCACGTTTTTATGATATGAGTGTGTGACAAAGTGACTGTGTTTTATAATATTAGGGATTGCTCTTTGTTGTTTGAGAGGATTTTACATACAGTAAGTAATTTTTTTAGATTGTATGAAATTTTCGATATTTTTTTTGTTTTCTTTTTTGATTACGTAAAGTTGTGGTGTATGTTTAAAATATTTTGGGAAACAAATATATTTTTGAATAAAGTGGTCTAACTCAAGCTTTTTTGTTTTAGTACATTATATATGAAAAAAATTTACAAGTCAGTTAGTCAAAGTCAAAAATATAAGCAAGGCGTACGTATAGTGAAAAAAATAGTATTTTTTTGACAAATAATTGATATTTTTCATATGATTTTAATATGAAGTTTGTTATTTTGTCAAAAGATTTTGATTATGTTTTCGTTAGAGCTTTATAATATGTTCATTATAATCAACCTTGAATTACGCTTTGACAATGGACACCTAATTAGATACTAACGAGAAATATAAATATATTGGAACCTCATGATATAAGTCTAACTCAAAAATTAGATATTTTTGAAGAAATATAAAAAAAAATCATAGAGTAAATTGGTTATGGTCAGATTTTATATGAATTTAGATATTAATAAAGTCAAAAAGGTTATTATAATTCTAATAACTTTGTTGTGTATCTAATTTGTGGTAGTTATTGTAGAATTACATGGTGTATAATTTATTAGGAGTTGTACTGAAATTTTTGATTAAGACCTTAAGATATTAAAAGTTTCATATGTCGATTTAACTACAGTAACAAAATATTTTTGAAGCTTAAAGTATTAATCACACACTTAGGAAACGAAAAAAATATTCAGAAAACGTAGGTATAAACATTTGAACGTAGCGAGACTCGAACCCAATACAGTAAGAAAAACTAACACATCTACGAAGTGATGATGATTTAAAGAAAATAATAAAAATATTTAAAATAAGCATATTATCCATATATAAAAACGTGAAGCAAAAACTTTATACCCCTTTTTACGAAAATTATGCGAACAGAGGAGCTTGAAAGTTAGCCACACTTATCGTTTATATAGAGAAGGAGTGCAGAATGCTCAATTTTTTTTTAAATAATACTTAAAAAAGTATATTAAATTAATAAAATAAATGTTACACACACTACCATGGTTTGACATTCACCTTTATATAAAGTGACACATACATACATTGTTAACGACAACGCGTTATTAACACGTCACCGGGGCCACTAGTATATATAAATATCCTCCTCTTTTTCGTCCATGTTTATAAAAAGTGACATATAAACACATTGCTAACGACAACGCGTTATTAACGCGTCAACGGGGACACTAGTAGACTATATATTAGTATATTATACTTATCGTTACTATGACAAAATTACACTATATCATTATGTATGTATGTTTGTGTTATTCTTATATATAACATTTATTTATGTAAAGTACCTTTGATTACTTTAGTAGTTTTTGTGTAAAATAGTAATAAACATACATCCAATACAATGAAATTTGCAATATCAATTTCAGAAAGACAGCTTTTATAACTAGTATCTTCCATAAATACTTGGAACGATTTCAATTAATATACCAATTAGGCTTATAATTCCAGTATTTAGTTAGTCAAGATGAAACAAGCGTGTTTTTTCTTATAATAAAAATCCACTAACTGTAAAACTATTACGAATAACTCAAGAACTACTCGTGTGACCTTAACTAAATTTAAATGGGACCACATCAGACGTACTAGCTATCATATAAAATAAGAATCATCAAAATTGGTACGCCCCGTAAAAAGTTATAGATATACAACACACAAAAAAATGCAGTCTACAGTCTTCGTGGCGCAGAGGCACAAGCGTGCCACTGTAAACTGACATGTAAAATTTAAAGTTTAGTAACAAGGCAAAATGCGGTGTTGAGTTTTGCCACTCAACACACAATGCCTCAATTCGGCGGAAAGTGGGGAACGGAGTGTCTTAACACTAGGTTCTCAGGTTCCCTCTACCCTTCTAAATGCGGGATAAAAAAAAAACTAAGTGGAATTAAGAATTTTCTTCGTTTTGAAGTCGGTCAAAAATAATAAGCTGTCAAAAGCTTTTAGAAACTCTGAAGAGGTAATAGATTATCGTGCTTAATAAGATTTTAGTGTTCAAAGAAATATCTTAATATTATAAATGCGAAAGTTCGAAAGGATGGCTGTTTGTTTTTCTTTCACGCAAAAACTACTGAACGAATCTGGATGAAACTTTACAGTAAAGTAGCTTATACATTAGAATACATAGATAACAATTTATAAAACTTTCTGCTGTATCCCGCACATAGCAGAATAGGCAGAGGTAACTTGAAACCCCAGTGTTAAAACACTCCGTCCTCTTTAACATTTCCGTTCCCCACTTTCCGCCGAGTTGAGTTACATTGCGTACTAAGTGGCGGAATTCAACGCCGGGCTTATCTTGTTCTGGTAACAAGCGAGGAAATAAAAATACTAAATATTATTTAATATTTTCATTTCCTGGTGTGGGAATCGAACTTACAACCTGTCAAAGTGCGCCGTTGAGTTCCACCACTCAGCACGCAATACCTCAATTCGGCTGAAAATGGGGAACGGAGTGTCTTAACGCTAGGTTCTCAGGTTCCCTCTGCCTATCCTTCTATGTGCGGGATATATCGTGAAGTTAAAAAAATCCTAATTTCCTGTATAAAGCGAAATAGGTATGGAGATACTAGTGTCAAGATACTCAGTCAATTGCTTCCCCACCCGCCAAACAAGACATTGCGTGTTGAATGGCAGTTAACACCGCGCTTAGTCATATGTGGTAAACTAAAAATAATCGTCCGTCAAACCCACGCCTGTCGCGGCGCAGAGGCACAAGCGTGCGACTGTAAACGCGACTGGTTGTGGGCTCGATTCCCAATCCAGGAAATGGAATTTTCATTTCCTGGGTTTGGTAACAAGGCAAAGCGTGACGTTGAGTTCCGCCACTCAGCACGCAATGCCTTAATTCGGCGGAAAGTGGGGAACGGAGTGTCTTAACACTAGGTTCCCTCTGCTTACCCTGCTATATGCGGGATACAGCGTGAGCGTGAGCTATATATGTATGTAGTTAATATGGAAGTGTCAGTACTGTTAGTCACCACCGGCTAGGATGGCTGTTCTAGTGAGAAGCTTTTCTCGATGGGAAACTCAACGATCGCTAATTAAAAATATAATTTAAAAAAAAAGTAACCTTAAAACACTTCATCCAGTAAAGCAGGGTAGACAGAGGGATAGTATCAGAACACTGTTCGCTGCTCTCTGTCTAAATTTAAGACAATGCGTGTCAAGTGGCGGAACTTAATGGCAGGCTTTGTCATTACGCACATTGCCATTTTATAGTTTTTATTTCCAAAAAAGAAAACAGACTTCAAATAAAAACACAAAAAAATAAAATTACTAATAATAACTCAAAAACAACTCATTAGATCTTAATTTTATTTGAAAAGGACCATATCAGAAGCACTAGCTATCTTATAAAAAAAGTATCATTAAAATTGCACCCAGTAAAAAGTTGTGCGGTAACATACAAAAAACCCTCATCTTTTTAGAAGCCAGATAAAAATGGCATATTCGTTGTTAAGACAGCACGTAAACAGGAGCTCTAGTATAATTGTTTTACCAAGCAATCAAACACACGACCACCGTGCTTACAGTCGGATATGCCACTAAGCCATAACGACGTCATTTTTTTCAAAATAACTAAACTTTTTGATTAACAACGTCTCAAGGTTCCATTTGATATATTTTTTTCACATAAAACTTCAATAGACCGTACTTAATAAAAAAAAAACTCATGTCTTAACAGTTTATTTTTTCTGATTCATACTTCGTTCCTTTCATTTATATGGCCGATTTATTAGTGTTGTCTGCAAAAATACAAGATTTATTTATATATTCGAAAAATTAGTATAAGCTTTTTTTTGCCTTCACGCTGTATCCCGCATATAGCAGAGTAGGCAGAGGGAACTTAAGAACCTAGTCTGAAGAATTGAGGCATTGCGTGCTGGTGGAAGTCAACGCCGCGCTTTGCCTTCTTACCAATGGTAATCGAACCCACAACTCGCGTTTACAGTTAGCCTCCCACTGTGCCCTGATGGCCTGTATAAAATAAATACGCAAAAAATATACTAGACCAGATCTAATCATGAGTAATATAGTGATCATTAAATTAACATTGAATAACAAAATTGTTTTTATTAAAGGCGTTTGTATTTCCAATATTAATTTTCAATTTTCATCCAAGCATTCATAATTAAGGTACAATTTTATCTTATACAAAACGCACTACGAAGTACAATTATTACAAATAACTCAAAAACTATTCAGATTTTTACTAAATTTAAATGACACCACATCAGAAACACTAACTATCGTACAAAAATGGAATCAAAAATGGAAATCAAAATCAAAATATTCTTTATTCAAAGAGGCTGTTACAATTTTTAAAAATAATATCATATAAAGATCAAATCCCCAATGAGCGTAGAAATTACGAGGAATTATTGCGAAACTATAATATACAAAAATTATCTCATCGTAGAGAGATCGCGGACCTTTGCTTTTTACATAAATTATTATCAGGAGATATTGACTGCCCTAGAATTTTAAAAGAATTAAATGTTGTTACTCCTAGACCTAATGCAAGAATAAGAGCAAAAAATTTTATAATAAGGTTCTCAAAAACAAATTTAGGTGTTAACGCTCCACTAAACAGAGCTGTAAATTCTTACAACAAATTACCAAATGACAGACTTTTTGATATATTTCATAACTCTTTTTTTTCTTACAAAGCCCAACTTAAAAAATATTTTATGAAGTGAGAATACCGAATACCTCAAACAATGTATTATATAATTTATACCATTTTTTTTTGTGTTAAATTTAAGATTTAATTCGTTTATTTTTTTGTTTAAAATTATTTATTAATTTTTTTTTTTTCTAAGTTTTAAGTATTTTTTTTCATAGTTACTTTATTTTTATTACAATAAGCACTGTTTTGTTTTTCTTTTTTGTTATAATTTGTTTAGATGTTAAGTGAGCAACATTTTTATTTTATTTTCATGATGTGTTAGCCTGTAATTGAGACGTGCTATGTAATAATATAAATGTATATAGAGTGAGTTGTAACTCAACAATATAAATAGTATCATAGTATGTAGCGTTGGCTTTCCAATAAATAAATAAATAAATAAATAAAGCGCTTTCGAATTTACAAAAACAATTTACAAAAGATGTCAGTCGTGTCAGTCCTAACGGAAGCTACCACCGGCTCGGAAGGCAGGTCTGCTGAGAAGAGCCGGCAAGAAACTCAACAGTTGCTCTTTTCAAATAAAATTTTACAATAAATTTACAACTATGATGAGCCTCCTGGTTGAGCGTCAACAGCATCAAAATTTCACCCATTAAAAAGTTATGAGGTACGAGTCGTACATACATAAAAAAATGCAGTCAAATAGACTCTTGGAACTCTTGGAATGGAAAGTACAGTTACCTTAGTCACAGGCATCCATAAACCTAGAAAACTCCGAACCGATCCCAAAAAGTTAAAAAGCTAGTTATCACCCTATCAGTCTTTTAAGCACTGTGGGCAAAATCTATGAGCGTATCATTCTTACGCGTCTCACGGCCATTGTTGAGGCCAAAAACATCATACCCCCCGAACAATTTGGCTTTCGAGCCCGTCACTCAAGCATGAATCAAGTCCACCACCTCACGGAAGATTTGATGCACGCAGGTAAACGTTGGCCATCAGCGGCAGTCTTCTCAGATATCGCAAAGACGTTTGATAAAGTCTGGCACAACGGCTTAATTTTTAAGCTGTTTATCACCTTCAGCTTAGTTAAAAGCTCTTAAAGCCCTTTCTGTTTTCAAGTCGGTTAAAATCGTTTTTATTAAAGGCGTTTATACCTCCAATAATAATTTTCAATTTTCTTCCAAGCAAACATAATTAAGGTACAATTTTATTTTATATTTCACGTCATCTCATCTTAACAGTTTCGGTGATCAGAATTCCAAATGCTACACGTTTTCCAACGTCGTTACGTTTTATTCCAATTAGCTTTCTCTTATTTAACATTGAAAAAATATTATTATACCCTTTTTACCCGACTATATATGTATGACGATGTATCTATGTTAATTTTGATGTATAAGAGCTATTTATTTTCCCATTTATAATAAAAATGCTATAAAATAAATAAATAAATGACTTAATAATATTAAAATAAAATTTACACATAAAATTCTAACTACAATGTGTGCTCTGAAATATTTGAATTTTTATTTTATTCAGTTATTCACGCCTGGTGCGTGCTAAATCTTCAGATTTCAAGCAAAATTATAAGAATTTAAACTAAATATTAAATTGTTAGCATTGTTACACGTCTATACCTTAGAGAGCATAAAGCTGTCAGACTTGACCTTTTCCTGTTGTTTTATTGGAAGCCCAAAGGATTAGCAGGTTTACTTGTACATACGAACTGCCTCGTTCTCTTGATATTCTTAGAAAGGTTCATGGTTGAATTAAAATTTTTAGGTAATTTATAATACAATAATAAGTTTTCATAATTAATATTATGGTAAAACAAGCAACAAAACGCGGCGTTAAATTCCGCCACTCAGTACGCGATATCTCCAGTTCGGCTGGAAATTGTAGATCGTGTGTGGGATGGACATGACAACCCAGCTATAGGAAAAAGCGTCACAAATAATAAAATTTTTAACTGAAAAGAAAGCTGAAACTAAAAGAAGTTAGAGAGTGAGAGGGAGAGAGCCAGAGAGAGAGAGAAAGTAATGTCAAGATAATTTTTAAAGAGATTAGAAAAATAATTATCTTAAAAATATATTCCTGATTCTCGTTCTAGTAAAACAAAGCGCGATATTTCGAATTTAACACGCAATATTTCGAATTTAGGAGGAAAGTGGAGAACGGAGTGTCTTGCCACTAGACCTCTCTGACCACCCTTTTTTAACATGGGGAAATCCTGTTTTGAATATCCGTTCGATTGGGAAATCCCATGGGTTATGTGAAACTCTGGAACGGCAGATATTGGTCGTTTAACTATTAAAACCTTACAGTGCTTTTTTGCCAAAGCCACTGGCCGAGGTCACAGGAACACACCAGTCTTTCGTGAACCTTTGCTTCTCTGACTATCCTGCTATGCGAGAAGCGTGAAGCTGCTAAAAGAAAGTAAGGATATATTTTACTTCCATATAACATCTATACATTAATACGTGAAGCAAACACTTTGTACCACTTTTTACGAAAAGTAGGCAGACGGAGGAGCATGAAATTTGGTACACTTATAGTTTATATAGCGAAAGAGTTCAGAATGCTAGTATACTTTTATAATAATACTAAAAAAATATAAAAAATTAGTGAAATAAATGTTACACACACTACCATGGTTTGACATCCATGTTTACATAGAGTGACATATACATACGTTGCTAGGACGCGTTATTAACGCGTCAACGGGGACATTACATATATAAAGCGTCAAGTAAAATTATTTGGAATGACCCCACCCAGGACTATGGGAACTAGTTTAAACTCTTTAGAAATACGCCATTAGGACGGTAATGTGCAAGGAAATAAACGACACCCTATTTCGGTAGGAACCTTTTGTGTGTATGGAATTGCCTATAGAAGGCTGAATATGTTCACATTTTTTACTTCATTTACTTTGAAATTGCGTGATTAATTGAATAGAATAGATTTTTTGGTTTGTTTTATTTGTGTCTTTATATATTATAATACTTAACCGACTTCTAAAAAAAGAAGTTCTTAATGTTTTAGCTTCACGCTGTATCCCACATATAAGACACTCCGTTCCCCACTTTCCACGGAATTGAGGCATTGCACGCTGAGTGGCGGAACTCAACGCCGCGCTTTGCCTTGTTACCAAACCCAGGAAATGAAAATATTAAACTTTTATATTTCCTGGAATGGGAATCGAACCCACAATTTTTCGCGTTTACAGTCGCACACTTGTGCCTCTGCGCTACGACACTCTATATAAATCTATATATAAATATGTGAAGCAAAACCTTTGAATCCCTTTTTACAAAAATTACGCGGACATTACGACGGACGGTAGGAGCATGAAATTTGGCATACTTATAGTTTATATAGAGGAGTGCAGAATGCTTCTTTTCGGTTTTTACAAATAATGCATAAAAAATATATTAAATTAACAAAATAAATGTTACACACACTACCATGGTTTGACATCAATGTTTATATGCTAAAGACAACGTGTAGTTAACGCGTCAATGGAAGCACTAGTAAATATAATTACTTTGATACTCAAAAGCAGATAACTGGAAATTCATATGTAATTTCACATATATACAAACATATAGTAAAGAACGGTTTAATATTTCAGTACGCTTGCTTAATCACATTATATATTGATTAAAAACGTACGCTCTGAACGCTTGTACGGTAAAATTTTTATTATAATTTTTTTAAATTTAATTTCTTTGCTTTTGTCACGAACTAAATGACGGTTCTTAACGCTGTATTTCGTCTTGCCAGGAAAATTTAACTCATAAAGTACTCAACAGATCTTAAATAAATTTAAATTAATACATTAGAAACAATAGCTATCATATAAAAAAAGAATCATCCAAATTGGTTCACCCTGTTTACATAAAAATTTGTATGGTAATACACATAAAAATACAGTCGTATTTAGAACCTCCTTTTGTAGAGTCAGTTAAAAAGTAAGAATGAAAATATATGACAAAAAGAACGAAACAGTTTCAATTTCACGATTTTTGTCGCTTAGCAAAGATTCTAGAGTTAATAACCTCCGGTCTCCCTTTTTCGTTCGAATTTGATACAAAGTACCTTACGCCTTTTCGACAATGAGTGTGATTTTGGGTGGATAGTAGAGATCGGAGTATCTTAACGGAGGGTCTTTGTGTCTATCAGTGGCGAAGCGCCCATACAACCCGATTCCCACCGGGTTGCCTATCTTTGTATGTACAAATATAAGACAAAAAAAAACTCGCCAATAAAATGTGGAGCTCCAAAAAACAAAGTCAAACAAGGTGTGAGAGTTAAAAAAAAAGGTCGCCAGGAAAATATTGGGCATAAAAGTGCAAAACAACAAACTCTGACATCTTTTAGACCTAAAAAAAAGGTCATCGCCAAAAATCCATAGTGAAATTACTAAATACCTCGACATCCTATACCACTTTTCCTTAATATATCGGCTTCCCCAAAAATTACCGGCTTCCCTTAATGTATAATATATACCGGCTTCCCTAAATATACATCGGCTTCCCTTAATTTACCGGCTTGCCTAACTAAAATTTTCACCCCTCGCCACTGGTATCTATCCTGCTATACGTGAAGCTAGCTAAAAAAAAAAAAAAATTATATAACGCGTAAAAACCGTATATTTTAAGCTTTTTCGTCATGCGTAATACCAAACGATTAATGGTGCTTATTTATGGGCGTATTTTTTAATTTAAAACCCAATTTTTGACGGTACAAATTAATACGTATCTCTCATCTCGTGAATATTTGCCAAATTCACACGTGTGTTAGCTTTAGATATTTATTGTGAAATTTTATGGAAAGAACAGTGATATTATATTCTGTTTTACTCTTTTAAAGAGAGATTTTTTCTTCTGTCTGTTGTTCGTCATTCTACACACAATGTCTCGATGTCAGGCGGAAACTGAGGAGTGGAATGTCTTGACACTTTGTTGTCTCTTACTAGCCTATCAGGATGGAAAACGCGTGAAGCCAGTAGTTAAAATTTTCTTAACCATTACATACAAATGATAATAATCATGTGGCATCATCGTAGTTCAGTGGGACAGTCTGACTGATGACGATTGGTTTCGTGTTCGATTTCCACTCGGGGAAATGGCAATATTTAAACTTACTTTCCTCCGTTCAGGTAAATAAGACCGCAACGTTTAGTTTCGTCATTTAACATGCAAAGTCTCGAAATCTGGTGGAAAGTTATAACCATCACGTTTCAAATAATCTATAAATAATATTATTGTTATTTTTACTTATCTAGGCTTAGAATTTTATTTTTTTTAACTTCACGCTGTATCCCGCATATAGCAGGGTAGACAGTGGGAACCAGAGAACCTAGTGTTAAGACACTCCGTTCTCTTACAACAATTCCGTTCCACTTTTCGCCGAATTGAGGCATTGCGTGCTGAGTGGCGGAACACAACGCCGCGCTTTGCCTTGTTACCAAACTCAGGAAAAGAAAAGTTCCATTTCCTGGAGTGGGAATCGAATCCACAACCTGACGCGTTTACAGTCGCACGCTTGTGCCTCTGCGCCACGACAGGCGTTAGGCTTAGAAAATAAGATTAGATTATCTATAGGCATGTAGTAGGTAAATTAGTGGGGAATGGGAATTGTAAGAGAACGGAGTATCTTAACACTAGGTTATCAAGTTCCCTCTGTCCACCCTGCTATATGCCGGATACAGCGTAAAAAAAAAGTAGTAAGTAGTGATATTTAAATTATTATTATTTTTTATTTTTTTTAACTTCACGCTGTATCTCGCATATAGCAGGGTAGGCAGAGGGAACCAGAGAATCTAGTGCTAAGGCACTCCATTCCCTTTCAACAATTCCATTCCCCACTTTCCGCCAAATTGAGGCATTGCGTGTTAAGTGGCGGAACTCAACGCCGCACTTTGCCTTTTTACCAAACCCAAGAAATGAAAATACTAAATTTTACATTTCCTGGAGTGGGAATCGAACCCACAACCTGTCGCGTTTACAGTCGCACGCTTGTGCGTGTTAAATTATTTACCTAACATTTTCATCGAGCTCTATAGCTAATTCTAGTTGAAAGGTTAACGCTACTAGAATTAATACAGATAATGCCTAGTCTGCTTTGTTTCATTTGCGAGCAATTTAATGTGTTATTTATTAATATCTTTCTATATGACGTTAATTAAGGTGGGTTTGTTTCTTTAGTTTTACATGTGCCAGGCGTGAATACGTTGATAAATGTATAATGTTTATGCTTTTCTCATTTTAAGCTACACTTTATATGTAACTTCTATTCTTTAAATACTTTATGTTAAAACGTTTGATTTGCTTGAATGTTTGAATGCTTGAATGTCTGCTTATTCATATTTGCAATATTGTACAATGTATGTATGTACAATTCGCGTTACAGTTGGGTCTTAGGGGCGCGGCAAATATAACACTTTCCCACTGGCTCGCTATTAATTAATGACAATAAAGATTAAAATTGAATAAAATGGGAGTGACATTGTCTAAAAATAAAGTCCTTAAATTGAGACTTGAAAAAAAGGTCACCAAGAAAATGTAGAAGTTAAATTGTTTGCGAAAAAACTAGCTTTGACGCCTAAAACAAAAAAGTCGTCAGCAAAATTCGATACCGAAACTGCTAGAAAACTTACCTGCTTCCCTAAATATATACCGGCTTCCCTAAATGTACCAGTTTCCCTAAATGTACCGGTTTCCCTAAATATACCGGCTTCCCTAAGTATACCGGCTTCCCTAAATCTACCGGCTTAACTTTTTAAACTTTTCACCCCTCGCCGCTGGTAGGTCTGTAGTACTTTCGTAGAACCAAATAGTGGAACTCAACGCCATACCTTGTCTAATCAGGTTGGATCTCCATTATGAGATATGTATTTAAATTATTTGTATTTTTGAATATTCTTTATTACACTTAAAAAAATACAAAAGAAACCGAAATATTTAAGAAATTCGTGGACAAAGGTGGACTTATCTCTAGAAGAAATCTCTTCCAGTGAACCTGTGAACGTTTGTGCAAAAAATATACATATATTATATATATAAGATATGTTATTGAGGATTTTCAAAAATAAACCACAATTTGTTTCTCTGAAAATACAAAGTTTTGTTTGATATAACACGCCTTTACAATATTATAACAATTATCGATTTACAACGTTACAACAATCAATTTATCTCACCTGAAAATACAAAGGAACAACAATTTAAAGTTCACTAATATCGCTGCCTCAATTATTTCCTTTCATCTATCTCTAATAAATAGCACAAAATAATCTGAACATCATCCGCCATTGAATCCCACGTCACTTCGACCGTTGCGCCCTCTACCGACTTCCACAGATAACTTAGACATGCGCGAAGCGCGGCAAATTTGAATTAATGAAATGTTATTTCATTATATATATTTACATAAATAAATAAAAATAAATCACATACATATCTTACAACTCGGTCGAGACAAAGGGAGACGTTGAGTTCCGCCACATAACATATTATGATTTCGGATGAAAAACAAAAAATCGAGTATCTAAAAACGGGATAAAAAGTTCAATTTGAAAAAAATACAACAAATAACTATAAACCTACTAAAATATAATATCTGAAACAAAATATTGCTTCAGTACAAATTATGTACACCATTGTATTCAGTATTGCTGTTCCAAGTTTCCAGTTTAATAAAAAACGACTCGACAACGAAACGCAATACTCAATGACTGTGGCAGCGATTCTCAACCTTTTTGTTGCGGCATTATTTATTTTTTATCGATTTTAATATTTGGCGTATAGAAAAAAGGTAGTTCTAGAACGAGAGGAGTGTTGTGAGAGAGTGTTTCACTGTAAACTCGATTGGTTGTGGGTTCGAATTTCAATCGGGGGAACGATTATTTTAAATTATTTTTATTTCTACGTTTTGACAACGGAAATTGGACAACGCAGTGCTATTCTTTTTTAATCTTTTTTATTGATATAATATGGCTAACGAGCAGAAGGACCACCTGATGGTAAGTGGTTAACTTCGCCCATAGACGTCTACAACACCTGAGGAGTTGTAAATGCGTTGCCTAAGTAGTGTTCAAATGGGAAGGAGAGGAAATAATGTAGTGGCCGGAACCACGACATTCTGGGGAAAGGATGCGGGGAAATAGGGAAATTCTGTCGGTATTCCAGTAGTTTGGTAGTAGGGAAATTCTCCTACTACCAAACTACTGGAATACCGACTTCTTACGGGATGCTTTGTATTCTAACCCCGTCCCCTCACAGGGAAGGTGCCATGGCACTAGGTAGCTGAAAAATAGGCAAAAAAGAGAAAAGATAAGTTAAAATAAATGTTATATAATATAATATTTATTCGGAGCTAGCGCGCAATGCCTCAATTCGGCAGAAAGTGGGAAATGGAGTGTCTTAACACTAGTTTCCCCTGCCTAACATGCTGTATGCGTCCTGATCTGTCCTGATACAGCGTGAAGCTATGTAAGTATGTATATTTTTTCGGAGTTATGTATAGTAATTCTTTTAATTTTAAGCTTTACTCGTAATAAAAAAATCCTTATATTTTTTTGCTATATACAATAGTTACTTTTATATTTCCTACTGGCGTACTAAGAATTGCGCACACAAAAGTACCGCATCACAGTAGTTGAGGATCACTGTTGTACATTATGTAATATATTCGTGTATAGTCGTTGTAAAGTGGTGTTTAAAATTGCAATATGTATGAATAATCTTCTAGGAAAGCTTTTATTCTCATTTAAACTTATATTTGCCTTTTTGGTTCGCTTTTATTAAATTTAAAAAAGATCTTAGAAGGAATTTTAGGAGAGAAAGAACGGAGAATTACGTCACTGTATTATATGAGTATTTTTCATAAATTACCATACATACATACATACATACATTGAGGCATCGAGGCATTGCGTGCTGAGTGGCGGAACTCAACGCCGCCCTTCGCCTTGTTACCAAACCCAGGAAATGAAAAAATCCATTTCCTGGAGTGGGAATCGAACCCACAACCTGTCACGCTTACAATCGTGCGCTTATGTCTCTGCGCCACGACTGGCGTTATGTATTAGTAGAGGTTAATGACTGTGGAAGAGAAAAAAAGATATGGACCATAGTGTTTAACTCTCCGTTTTCTCTGACTACCCTGCTAGAGATAATGCTTGAAGCTTAAAAATAATACAAATATTAAAATACGAAAAAGTTTCGGAACGAATGTTAATTAAAGGCAGAAACAGTTTTTGAAACCGAATATTAATAAAAAATAAACCTATATATTTTTAATTTTTTATATAAATAATAAAAAAATAAGCTAAATATTAAATTCACAACGTTATACGAGCGTAAATATTATGTTACTATATATGTATATATTTTTTAATTAATGCACCAGTCTTGAGGTCATCGTGGCGCAGTATACCGTCTGACTGTAAACACGATAGGTTGCGGGTTCGATTCTCACCAAGGGAATGATTATATTTAAATTATTTCTCTGCTCTGGTAGGATAAAGTACGGCGTTGAGTTCCGCCACTTAGCACGAAATATCTTTTTTTTTATTGATGAAATATGGAAAATGAGCAGAAGGACCATGTGATGATAGGTGGCTACCTTCGCCCATAGACATTTACAACACCAGAGTTGTTGTAAATGCGCTGCGGATCTATTGTTGATGGGAGTGGGAGATGATGATGTAGTGGCTACGGCAACCACCACATTCTGGGGACAGGATAGGTGGAAATAGGGAAAACCTGGCCTACAGGCCATCGAACCGGAACACATCATTAGATATTTGGCGGGATTCGAATTCGGGCGGAAAGAGGGTGTCGACAGGTTTCCTCTATAAAAGAACACAGTCGATTTGACAATCTCCTTTTTTGAAAGTCAGTTAACAAAAGCAAATACAGAAAATCTCGCTAGTATCACAAAACGACGTGAACATAATTAGCTCGGTATATCAAACGTTATTTGTAGTCTCAGCAATACATATATCATAATACGTAATTAATTAAAATTTAGAAGATTTGCCGCTTTTCGGGGATGTTTAATTAAATTTCGCTGTGACCTTAAACACTTTGTAACATTTTGAAGAAATAAGTTTGTTTTGGATTTATTTATGTTTATAAATTTGGTAAGGCAAATCGCGGCGTTCAGTTCCGCCATACTACGCAATATCTGGAATTCAAGTGAAAAACGCCTGTCGTGGCACAGAGGCACTCCAGGACATGGAATTTTTCATTTTTCTTGGATTTGGTAACAAGGCAAAGCGCGGCGTTGAGTTCCGCCACTCAGTACGCAATGCCTCAATTCGGCGGAAAGTGGGGACGGAGTGTCTTAACACTAGGTTCCCTCTGTCTTCTCTGCAATACGCGGGGTACAGCGTAAAGCCATGTTTGTATGTATTACAAAATTAAGTACACCCAAGCGCGAATGTCAAATCAGTTACTACCGCTTATAACCTCATTTTCGAAAGTTCGAAAAAAAAAGTAATAATAAACAGTTTTACACTTCATCCAGCAGGCATAGCAGGGTAGTCAGAGAGAACCTAGTGTCAAGACACTCCGTTAGCCGCTTTCCACCCGTTCTGAATTCGCGACAATGTATATTAAGTGGCGGAACTCAACGCCTTGCTTTGTCTTTCTAGTGCGAAGAAATGAGAATAATTTTTTTTTTAACTTCACTTTGTATCCCGCATATAGCAGGCAGGGGGAACCTGAGAACCTAGTGTTAAGACACTTCATTCTCTTACAACAATTCCGTTCCCCACTTAGTTAGGCGTTAGTACTAACTATCTATATCATATATACTTTGCCTTGTTACCAAACACAGGAACATGAAACATTTCATTTCCTGGAGTGGGAATCGAACCCACAACCTGTCGTATTTAACTACGCACGCTTGTGCCACTGCGCCACGACAGGCATTTTACCGAACAATTAAATATAAACATTCCCCAAACTGGGAATCGAACCAACAACCAATCCCCAATCCAGTTTACAATCAGACCCTATCCTAGAACATTGATAGCCTCTTTTTATTACATTTCTTGATAAAACTACAAACATTTTACGTTTAAAATTAAATCATAATTGCGACTCAGTCTAAAGCGGATGTAACATATTTATGTTATTCATATTTGTAACGTAATATATTAAATGTGATATCCATTGAAACATGTCAAGAGCTTTTTAGTTTGTGCTACTTTGTGAAAAGATTCGTTGATTTAATATTGTACTGTATTTAACTGTTTAAAAACATCATTAATATTATCGCCTTTTATTTGACGCCTGTCGTGGCACAGAGGCACAAGCGAGTCACTGTAAACGCGGCAGGATTTGGGTTCGATTCGCACTCCAGGAAATGCATACATACATAGCTTCACGCTGTATCCCGCATATAGCAGGGTAGGCAGAGGGAACCTTGTAACCGCCGAATTGAGCGTTTCGTTTGGCGGAACTCAACGCCGCGCTTTGCCTTTTTACCAAACCCAGGAAATGAAAAAAATCCATTTCATTTCCATATATATTTATATATTTAAATGAGTCCATTTTTTCGATTTTATAAGAAAAAGCGCAGCATTTAGTTCCACCAAACGTATTCAGTAATACTCAAACATAATTTAGTGTCAAGACACTCCATTCACTGCTTTGCGTATGAATTTAATACATTGTTTGTTATGTGATTAAACTCAACGCCACGCTTTATCTTGCCAAGAATAAAAAAAAATTAAACATAATCTTTCCCCCGTACAGGGCATCGAACCCACAACCGATTATATTTACAGTCAAAAGTTGTCCCACTGTGCCACGACTTAGGAAAAGATTTTTTTTTTATTATAATCTCACTGTACAATACAATACAATTTACAATTTTTTTTCATAGAAATTTACGCTATTTCCTATTTTAATCACTTTATACTTATTGTATTAGTGGATTTAATATATGAATATCTATTCCCTCTTGCAAATGTCAGTTTTGTCCTTACGAGTATTTAATGATTGGGCTTGTTCATTTTATGCTGACATACAGTTAAGTTCGAGACACGCCCCTTCTCGATATCGGAGTTAGGAACAACTGTCCTTTACCCTAACAATAATTCTTTTATATTCTTTTAAAAGATTTTAAAAAGGCTTTTAATATTTATATTATGCTAAGGAGAGAATAATATTTAGATATGTTTGACAATTTGACGATCGAAGCCGCAAATGGAAATCGTTCAAGCGTTACTTATAATAACTTGTAATCATTAATAAGTTTTAAAATAATTTTCTTTATTAAGTGTGTTAGTAATATTAAAATTTTTTAATGTTAAAATATTTTTTTAACTTCACGCTGTATCCCGCATATAGTAGGGTAGGCAGAGGGCCCAGAGAACCTAGTGTTAAGACACTCCATTCTCTTTCAACAATTCCGTTCCCCACTTTCCGCCGAATTGAGGCACTGCGGGTTGAGTGGCGAAACTCAACTTTTAATTATTATGATTTTTTTAAATCGAGCCCACTGATGTGAGTCCATTGATATGGACTCAAACAATTGTGACTCAAATACTGTTATATCTGACTCAAATGCAATGATATAAATTGAGAAACTCAAATAAAATGATAAAAAATTAAAAAAAATCTAATTTTATACAATTAAAAAAAACAAGATACTACTCTAACATTTAAAATGTATAAGCATATATTGACTTTGCCTTGCCTTGTTACCAAGCCCAAGAAATGAAAATACAAAATTTTACATTTCCTGGAGTGGGAATCGAACCCACAACCTGTCGCATTTACAATCGCACACATGTGACTCTGCGCCACGACAGGCGTTAAAATATTTAATAAAGTAAATATATAATTTTTTGGTTATACAATAATTTGCATTATTTTTAAGGAAAACCTTATCATAAAGATGCGAGTAGCAAAAATAAGTTGTAAGATTTTCAACGTCATTGGGTAAGAACGTATAGCATAGACTACAACATTACCGTTCGCTAATCTAATGAAGTTGATATATAATGAGAGTCATGGGTTCGAATCCCGCTACGTCCAATTTTTTATAGGTTTCCATACCAACCAAACAAAAACCAACACGAGTCGGTCTCATTTTTATATACATACATAGCTTCACACTGTATCCCGCATGTAGCAGGGTAGGCAGAGGGAACCAAACCCAGGAAGGGTTACCAAACCCAGGAAATGAAAAATTCTATTTCCTGGAGTGGTAATCGAACCCACAACCTGTCGAGTTTACTGTCTCACGCTTGTGCCTCTGCGCAATCAAATAGTCATGGGTTTGAATCCCGCTACGTTAAGTTTTTTATAGGTTTCCATATCAACCAAACAAAATCCAACTAGGTCTCATTCTTGGATAAAAACAACAATATTTCTATTACTTTACTGTCTTTTTTCTTTATAACGAACAAAGTTTCATCTCAGCAGTTTAAAATATTGCTGTTTTAGAATACTTTATGTATTTTTACATTCATTCCTCCATAGTTTCATTCGTAAGTTGCAATTTCCATTTATACGTTTTCAACCGACTTAGTTGAGAATGCTGAAAATGGGGCCACTGCTATTGAAATATAATAAGAATATATTATACAGGTCATATAGTATGGTCCTATTCATAAAAAAAGCTAGAATTTAGCTACAAACTTCAATACGAATTTTTACTTTGTTTACGTTCGTAACAAAATATGGAATATATTTTTAGAAAATATA